>JAQGAP010004360.1:0-10616 GCA_034697805.1 Orchesella bifasciata
ACCCTTTATGATGAAAACGGAGCAACGCATCGGGTCCCCAGCTGCGTTTTCATACCAGTCCTGCTGCACTCATCCCAACTGCATTGTCATTCTCTGCTCGTAAATTGCTTTTTACTTCAATCTCGTCCATTGAAGAAAAACAATTGATTTGAACTTTTCCTGTTACGTTTCTGTCCTTTTTTTAAAGTTAGCTTTCGCTTTGATTTTTGACTTTAATATATCAGCGCATTCATATGTATATATATATTTATATCGTAGAAGTGTGTATGCATATTCTATAGTCTGATGCACTTTTTTATTCTGTTGATCCTCTTGGTCCCGTTCCCCCACCCCGATATCCCGCTTCCGCGCCTCTTCTGTCCCGCACTTGTCCATTCCATAACCCGCTATCCCGCGCTTAACTCCCTGCCAATATCCAACTTTCGTGTCTTCGCTATTCCGCATTTGTCCATTCCATAACCCGCTATCCCGTGCTTATCCCCACCCCGATATCCAACTTCCGCCTCACCAGTATCTGTCAGAATTTGTCACACTTCGACGGATTTTGCAAGAATTGCTGTAAATTTCCACAAATTTTGATAAACTTCTTCGAACTGTGACGAATTCAAGACAACGTATAAGTTACAGTCAAAATCGATCAAAAGTTTAAAGTATAATTTTGCCTTGAAATATTCCCCATAGCTAATAAGAAATTTATCAGCCCATGCTGTGATCTAAACTTATGTCAACTAAACACACTTGATTTTTAAAGATATTAACTTTAAAATTAAATTTCTCAAGTTGCACACGATAGAATTGAAATGCACACAGTGAAAAAATCCTAAAATTCATGTAGATTAAGGATCTGATTTTATAAGGGTGTCCTGTCAAATCTCTGGGTGTCCCAGAATTTATAACTTTTTAATTCAAAATGGAGTGCAAATTTGCACTCCGAGAGTGCTATTTTGCACGCTGTTTGGCTACAAAATGACCAAAGAGTGCAAATTTGCACTCCAGGAGTGCAATTTTGCACGCTTGGGATGCAAATTAGCACTCCGAGAGTGCAAATTTGCACGCTGACTGCGTGTGCGAAATTTTTAAACAAAAGTGCAACTTTAAATTTTAAATATTTTTTTTCACTTTCAAAAATTAAGAAATCAATGAAATTACAAAAACCAACACCTATAAATCCATCGTGTGAAACAAAGAAATAAGTTTGTTGTCTAAATTTCAGGTTACCCCGCTCTGTGCTCTCAACGTAACCTAAAGAACAAAAAATAAGTTTTGCCTAATGTGATCAGTACGTTCGAAGTATTACATAATAAACCAATAAATAAACGGCCATGCAACAAGTATGTCTATTACTGATATCATGTGAAGTAATCTTCCCAGTCTTTATCTCCAGTGCCAGCAAGAACTAGAGATGAAGGCCTAAATTCAACTTTCTATTCATATCTAGTGTAAACACTAAAATCTACATTTAGGAAATAGAATGATAGCACATTCAAACTTTCATTTGTTTCAACATAAGGTTAGTCAATTCAAAAACAAACGTTGAGAGAAATTAATTTTTTGTGTAAAAAGTTAATATATTAGATACTGATATTAATTTTAAAATGTCCGTGTTGCACTAGTACAAGCCATTTGACTCAGTAGTTTAAGCGCTAATAGACATATGTATCAGAATTAAATCTGGACCCCAATGCCTACAACGGCATGATATCAGGTTGCCACAAAGGATCTATTTTAGTGGGAGTCAGAATACATTGGTTTTCTGCAAACTCAAAGAAGGGATCTGCAAACGCACGTAAGGGATTTGGAAGCGCAACTTGCAATATGCAACGGTGTGTAAGGGTTAAATACTGAGATGACGAAAGAAAATTTGGACGTGGTCCAACAAAAAGCTGATCTGACCAAATCAAACTCGGACTTGGCAAAAGAATTATCTGACCTTACCCAAAAAAATGCGGCACTAACCAATGAAAAATCAGAGATGACAGTAGATGACAACTTAAAAAGTGAACTTCTACGTTACAAAGTTTCCGAAACAGATAAATAAGGTAACAAAACCAACTAAATCATAGAGTTATCAAAACATGGCCAGTATTCCAAACGTTGATTTGACTGTTATATCTCTTTCATTTTTTCTCAGAACCAGACATGACCCCTCCTTTCGCCATGGATATAAATACTTTCTGATCACGCTAAACAGTCGTCACTTAAAAATTTCTAAATCTTTTAATAATTGGCAGTGATATCAAAGAACAATTAATGTCATCTTTCTTCTGAAAGAGCATTTAAAATTACTGGTGTTGGTGGTGGACATACCAACACGGCTGGGTCTAGACAAGTCCCTTGGGTTGAGTTCAGTTCCATGCGGTGGCCTCTCCGACCACTACTAGTTGCTAGAACTTGATTGAGATTTGAGGTTACCATCACTTTAGAACTGGAGTATGTTTCAAGATATTCTTTTTCTGCTGAATCCGTATCCAATCCTGCAGAACTGGGAGGATCGGATACGGATTTAGGTTCACGTTTTTTTTGAATTGGTTTAATGTGGGTTGCACAACACCGTATATGGTTCATTAAGCACGCACGCGAATCTTGGCTGAATTGACGACCCGATTCCTGTACGCCAATGAACCTTCCAGTTTCGTTTAACGCAATTGAAAACCCTAAGCTTAAACACTCATCTTGGTATTGTTGGTTGTCCTTCATATCTTGATTCATCTGCTCTGCTTAATAATTTTCTTCGATGTATTTTCCTGACGTATTTGTCCTCTTGCGTTCCAAAATACCGCATTATTTTCCTTTAAAATACATAAAGACCAAACTATAGTAGTGTTACTTTAAAGAGAATGAGAACAAATTATTTATAAAATTGAGTCACCTTTTTACAGTAAACATAACTTGTGCCTCCCATATTAATTGACACCGCTGGATAGAGTAAAGTTTAACCTATTTGGAATTTTCTTTGGCCCAGCAGTTGACCAATAATATCACTTCTGCACTGAGTAATAATTTCTGCGACCTTTTCTTTACTCACCTATAACTCTAAAATACTGTCGTCCTTCATGTTGAGACAAATGTAATGTTGCCTATACAAAGGGACTGTTTGATAACGTATGTAAGGCAAACGAGTTCATCACTTGTAGTTAATAACGTGCTAAACAACATTAAGATATCTTCCAACGGAAACGAAGCCGATGAAGGTAATTTGACGTTTGAAGTGGAACAAACCACGTCAGGACGGGAAAAGCTTAGGGATCGTGTAAAATATGCCACAGCAAATAGGAAAATGACAGCACCAACTACAACCTGTGCGCGTGGGAGGCAAAACAGGCCACCGACAATTTTTTCATCGCAAATTGCCAATAAACTTGACTGCAACTGATGGCACGTTTGACCATGGAACTTGAAAATGGCGCTACGTCAGAAGTAAGGTTGGTGATAAAGGAACTTTCTTTCTGGCTCCATTTTACATTACAGAAAAGGTTGGACCCGACAATTGGACATAATGTTATTGCAAGTGGTGCAGTCGGAAAATGTAATGAATACAAATGGGTGGTCGAGGTTCATATCTACAAAATTTGACACATATTTCTAATTATTGCTTACTTTTTAGTAGAAATGCTGCGCATTTTCGCTTCGTTGTTACAGATCAAGAGACATGTATAAACATGTACATTGATGGATTCTGTCCACTTTGTCGACTTGCACTTACTACAATTGAGGCGCGTGAGCAACACATAGCAGAGATGAACGAAAATGGAGAGAGGCGATTTCGGTGTCCGAAATGTTCCATGTTTTCCAAGTTAAAGAGGAAGGTGACCAGACATGAGAAATAAGTAACTCTGGCAATTGTGTATAAATAAATATAGATATAAAGTACTACTGTCGCTGATAAGGAAACAATTTGTGGTTCTCTTACAGAAATGGCCTGTGCCAAATTCCGGGGAGAGGAAACGATGACATGGATGAGGAGGATGAGGTAGTGTAAAAACATAATGTTGTAGTGTAATTTATTGACTGACTACTCAAAATTTTTTAAAAATCTAAAGATATATCTATAGAGATATCAGAAGAGTTCCACCATGTCTAACCTTTGTTAAAGAAACTAAATATTAGGTAGATTGATTAGTGAGTAGAATATGTATGAACTTCCAAGCAATTGCGTATACTATGTAATTAAATTTAAAAAAAGCATTTCACCGCGTTCACAAGGACAATCACTGTTCTTCAGATTTGATTAAAAGTAAAACGCAATAATGAAGTGGAAATGCTACAAAGGATAATGTTTTTAATTTTTCTCTGCTTAATTTTTTGGGATCAGAACGAAAAGAGATTCTGACTTTATTGATACTGTGTTTCGTAGTTCTGTAAATACATGCTTTAAGAAGTCTATGACAAATTAATGTTAAGTGCTCGACGCGAAAGAACCACACTGTTTGAATTCACGTGACGATTTGGTTAAAGGAATTAAATGGTTTTATTTATTGCCAAAGAACAAGATTATTATTAATAAATAATTGGACTGATACTGAAACTAGCTATTCAACAAGTTAACAAATCGTAAATACTTAGTTATCAAAAGGTTAATTAAATTTTATTTGAATTACTCTTTATTTTTTATTTGACCTGAAATTTTCAATTATTGTGGACTATTTACCTTATGAAATAAAAAAATACCAAATTACAAAGACAGTGGTGAACTTAGATTGGGAAAATCTTGAATGATAGATGAGTATGAAAAACGCTAATTAACTCATCTGTATTGTTAGTATTAACACTCTTTCCCTTACATTCTTTCTCAGTAAATAAAGTTAGACACGAAATCCCTGCAGGATAAGATATTGATGCCTTGGTGCAAGGCTTGGATTTTTCGTTCAACGTATAACAGACATCAAGTAGTAACTTGTACACACGATGCACAATTACATCCCAATTTTCAGTATCAGAATAATAGCCATTATGAGTGCCATTAACTTCAAACCCATTCATATCAATATTTTTTGAATCAATTACTCCTTTGCAAATTATTTTGAGCAAGTTCGTGTTTGGACATGCCTTCTTAATTTCGCCTTCCAGAACCTGTATTAAGAAATCAGAGAGCTTATGTCAAAACGTTTAATTCGTAGGGTACTCTTCTAAAGACCTGATTATCCTCTTCAAACCCACTCAATCGCTCAATTCCGTCTGTTTTTCATCGAGTATTTTTGGTTCTAAAAACTCGGTATGGATAAAAGCGTCAGTTATAACATAACCGGATCCTGCTAAACTAATTCTTGCCGCATTGCAATATCTTTGTTTTCTGTTGATGCAGGGACCCGGCCACCCTCAACGATCATAGTGACCTGTAAAATTGAATTATCCTCCAACCTTAAAACATGGTTAACTAAAGTCTCGACAGAAATGTCATTATCAATATCAAGTGCTATAATATCTTTCTTCAGCCGATCGCTATTCGCTAGAATCTAGAATCTTCCGCCAAAGAAGATTCTTGAATGAATTTTTAACTCTCATACATACATTTCTGGAGTGCAACTTCGTAAACCCAACAATTGACTGCCAAATACTGCAAAAAAGGAGTCAAATCAGTTAATTCTGACTTTGAAATTTAAGCATATAAAGATTTTGGTAGAAGTTTTGTCGGTTTGAATATAGCATTGATCGAAATACATATAAATATACCAAGGGACGCATCCGAAAACCTTACGAACTAAAACTCAAGGGAACGACAAGGAAACGGTTTGATGTGCCACGTGCGTTAGGCCCAACGTCATAGGGATTCTGTTGTACCTTGTGACTGAGCCTGATCATAAATATGATGGTGCATTCAGTTATTCGTCATCCAGTTTTTGGTCCCACAAATTTCAGTTTTTTAACAATTTTATGTTACAGCTATTAATTGTTTGAAGCTGTAAGCCCGAAATTGGTTTTGTGTAGCGAAAAAAAATTGACAGCCAGGCTTGTACCATCTATTGATTAATTAAACAAATCAATATTCTCGTCGGTTCAGTTTGGTGTAAATAATGTTCCATCCGTTTACCATACCAAACCACAAAAAATGATGTTATTTCCAATGCAAGTAATTAAGATTTGATGAAAAAAATCAATCTGTTTAACTATTCCCACGTATTACGAGTCAGATATTATAAAATACACCACATTTTTATTTAAATGTTCAATATTAGGCTATAATTTATTGAAGTGGGCAGAATCTGAATCCGTGAAATTAATAAAATTTAAAATTTGAAGCTTCACAACGCTTGCATTACCCTAAACTTGTTCCATGTAAATTAGCTTTGGCTTCAAGAATGGACATTACGCGTATAAAAAATCTAGTAGTAAAATCAGTATACAGAGTAGCACAATATGTAACAGATATGCATATTGGGTGAGATGTATAAGCTTTTGACCTGAAGGGAGTAGGATGATGGGCAGAGAAATTTTACATTTCTGTACGGGTGCTTACACACACATCTTGCATTTTTAGGTCAACCTCGTACCCTTCTGTCTAAACATGTATAACATTATACTGTATATATTTTTATTTGAACTTTGATAGTATAGTAGGGTAGTCGGTGGTTGTAGTTTTCTTTCAAGGGAAACAAGAACATAGCACAGGATAGCCCTTTGTGTACGTCGCGTATTGTTATCTAGGCCATTCAATTTTAAAGCAGCACAAGGCCATGATACATTGTCACATATAGACCTGTAATAGTACTTAGGAAACTGAGGTATTACACTTGTCATTTTTAGCAGTACATTAAACGTAATATACAAATTGACCAAGCGACTACAATGCTCCAATCAAAACAATTTCAAACCGTTTACAATAAAATCTCAAGGTACGATAAAAGTTGACACTTTCTGAACTCAAATTCAGTTTAACACTTTAGCCTGTCTGTGTTCTCCTAAGTAGCCAAAGATTTGGTGAAATTAAGGACCAGTAGACTACTAGCGTGCTTCTGCCGAAGAAAGTACTTCCGTCCCAACTTAGAAGAAAGTTCTTAGAAAGTAATATGTTATTAGCACTGCGTGAAAAAAAACGGCAGTCCAAGCTCTGCCTTTTCCTTGTTCAAAATAACACAACTTTAATCATCATAGCCGTCGCAACAGAACGGATAGGCAGGGTAATGTCCCCCAATTTTTTTAAGCCCATACGGAGTACATTAGAAATAACCGAAAAATCGAAAATTTAGCAGTATTTGCTCATAATGTCTCACCACTCAAAATTACGCTGCGACGGCCCTGTTATTCATTTAACTCCAGTAGCGATTTTTATTAATAGTAGGATGGATAAGTAGGGATTTTGAACTAAAATCTGGGAATACTAACCCTATTATTTCTAAGCTGCCAGTACTTTCACTTTCAGAAGAAAGTCTTCATCTGCATTATCCACCACGATTTCCACCGATCGGGTTTCTCCTTCCAACGCGACTTCAAATTCCACCATATTATGCTCTTCCTCAAACAAAAAGTCCTCATCAAAACCTTCCGCTTGAGAGTTTACAGCATTATCACAGTGTTCTTCCACCTCTTCCTTCACCTACATTTCGTCTAGAGCTTCGTTCTGTTTTTTTTGACATGGTGTTCTTCCAATGAAGATACCTCTGACGTGGTCGGTGTATGTGGTTCCATTCATTTCAACATCGTTATTTTCCACCGATGGAAAATAACATTACTAATTCCAGAAACCGTTGAAGCCGCAGGTGGGACGCAACAAAATAAATGTTGTTCGACGGAGAATTTAATACTAAATTTGAAGGTAAAGTCTGTTTCGCAAAAATTGACTTGCTAAGTGACCGTTTGACCACATTAAACATTTTGTTTCGTTTGGGCCCAATCGGTTTACGGTGCAACTAGCTGAAAAAGTTATGAGGTATACAATCGCTCCATTACTCGACTGTTGAAAGTAGACCTAATTTGTGACGATTAGGAAAGATAAATTTGTACTTGTTCGTGTTTCCAAAAACAATTCACTTGTAATTTTTAGGCATAGCTATAAAAAGGCATGTATACCATTCGACCGGAAGCTAGACATATTCCTATTGGGGAAAGTTGAAAACCAGGTAGACCGTCTACACAAAAGCACTGATCTACACTACACTGATCGTTCAATAAATAAAATACAAAGTATATAGTAAATGTGCCAGCGTGTGATGATTTGACCAGTTGAATGGAATTGTTTAAGTATAAACCAAAATGAATGATATAATATGGTATGTTATGGGAGTTTAATAATTTAAGATGATTTGACAATTGGAGTACTAGTTCTGGAATAATAATATTTTCCCCTTGAAGTTATGAAAATTCTGAAGTTAATGAAGCTGCTCAAGTTCATCCAGAATATTTGTTGTAAGAAGTGAAGTGTTGACTGCTTCATCCAAATCCTCCACTTGGTTAAAACTAGGTCGATTTTGCCTGTTTTCAAGCAACTCCATCATTCCGTCCTCCAACATTCGTTCCTCCATTTGCTGTTGACTCAACAGTGTTGAGCTAGGTCTATTGGAAGTTGGCCTGAATTGGTTCGCATGTTAGCGCTAGCTCCGCTACGGACATGTTAACTGAAAATATCCAATATGCTGACTTGATCCTCGTCCCAAAACGCCAAGTGTAATAGTTTAAACCCATTCCTATCCAGAGCATTGACATCAGCCCCAAGTTGTATCAAAAACTTGATCGCATTGAGCAGCAATATGGAGAGCCGTCCTTTTACTCTCTAGAGTTTTTCGCCAGTTAGCTCCAAATGCAATCAAAGATTTGAGAAATACTTCGTTCGTTCCTTTAATAATTGCGGTGAAAAAACGGGGTTGCCATAGACGTCTATACTATTGAAGTCCCCCCGACGTCTTTTGAATATCTTTAGCGTCTTATTTTGAGCTTCCATGAATGTTACTGCATTATGGAGAACCGTGCAACCTTCTTTGTTTTGTCGATTGAATACAAATAGTCGACCGTTTCATGAAGCACAGCTGGAGTGCACTTCTCTGCGACAATGTGCAGAAATTTATTTCCCCAGTTGTCAACAGCATTCGTATCCGCATGATTTTCAATCAGAACACGGATGATTGGCAGGAAAGTCGCTCCTGATGGGTTGTATTCTGCTGATAAGTGATGTGGGAATTCCAGGGTTCTAATTCTGGCACCAGTAAAAATCACAATTATAACGATTATATTCCGATGTTGTGGCGTTAGCGTTCGCATTGTTGTCAATCAGCATTTTAATCAACTGCAATTGTTTCTCGTTGCTAGATACAGGTTTTACTTGGAATTATACGTGGAATAATGAAGAGAAGTCCCTTTTGGTTTCTGTTGATTGAATTCCATTTCAAATTCGTATGAGAATTCCATTGAGGACAATATTTGTTTCGATTGAAGACCAATTTCAAACGTGGACTCGATCAGCTTTGGCTGAATGCTGAAAAGCAACTGGAGAATCCTAACTTACTGCTCGAACGTTGCTGGCAACCAGGCTGGCTTGAATGGTGAACTTCGACGCATAAAACATTCTTTCCTAGCCCCAGAACAGAAATCCAACCAATGAGAGCAGAGCTTAAGGAGCAATTATGCTTCCCGCCATACTTTTGGGGCTATGAAAGAATGTTTTATGCGTCGAAGTTCACCATTCAAGCCACCCTGGGTGACGATAAATGAAGTCATATGCGCAAATACGCGTGAAAAATTACGTCGATAGCGATTTGGTGTTTCATTAAATTATAATTGTTTACTGAAACGTTTTGTTATAATAAATAAATTTTACTGAATCAATGTGCATGAAGGATGATTGTTTAGTGCCGTGTGATTACAGCTTCTAACGTCGTCGAATAAATTCGTGCGTATTGCATTTTTTAATGTAACCGTCTTTAGTAAAGAAAAACGTAAATTAGCCATAAATTAGCCAATATTTATTTATTGCTTTCCACAATTTGTGTTTAAATCCACAGTTTCATCACAAACATGCAGGTTTTATCTTAAACAAGCATATAATAATATTATACTAACGGCGATCGTAATATTTTTTCGAAACGTCACAAATTCTTGTTGATAATTTTTGAAGAGTAGTGACTAATTCATTAAAATTATTTACGTAGAAACGCCTATCATCATGATACGCAGCTATTTTCAATAGGTCCCCTTGTGATACGGGATTGTTTAAAGAAGGTCCGACACCAACTGAAAAACTGGATATATTGTTTTTATTTAATATATTTATAATACGCTCATACATGAGCCGGTCGCGACTTTGTCCGTCAGTAATAACGGTCAAATGTTTTGGTACTGATCGAGGGTAATTCAAGTGTTCATTAATTGCCACCTCCATTCCCGCTACGGTAAAAGTGTCATCTTGGTTTCCATATGCCGTATTGGAAATCTTTGCATATATCCCATCTGGCGTTTCAGTGTTATTGAGAGATATTGTAGGGTTTACGGATTTGCCATACTTTATGAATCCTACTCGATTTTTGGAATTTAATTTCCAAGTTCGAGCCAGTCTAGCTGAAAATTCTTTCACATGCTTGAAGTTTGCTAATTGGACGCTTCCACTTTCATCCACCAAAATAATTAGGTCGTTGGCGTACTGGCAATATTTAGCATCTATACACCATAAAACGTAATATTATAGAACCGTA
>JAQGAP010004361.1:0-10611 GCA_034697805.1 Orchesella bifasciata
GTGACGGTTTTGCTCCAAATGTCCTTCAACCGCATGAAAATGGTAAGGTAGCAAGATCTTGCTGCCCAATCCTATCCATCCATGTTAAACGGCAGCAAGATTTGCCTGCCTAGCTCTAACTGCAGGTATCCCCAATTGATGTGTCTCAACTTAACCCCAAAGAAATAAAGGAACACGTGCTCTTAGAATTGCGAGATCTTTCGAAATCTCATTAAACAAGTTCGAAAAAACACCTCATGTTCCTAAGGTTCCCAATACCTACGATTGGACTTAACCGTGAATTTCAGTTTCCACAGACTTTTTAACTTAGGGAAGGTGCCTTCGATACATCAATGACTCTGTTTGAACCGCAAGGTATACATTTCTTTGTAGGCAAACCCTTATAAAAGCTGGTCCCAAGCTCCTACTCATTCTATGAAATGGTCCTACCTGCATACAAATTGGTTTGCAGGATTGTGCAAACTTCTTCTGCCAACCTTTTCTTCGACAAGTTCTGAATTTTTTCAGCACGGTTTCTGAGAGTGCAGATGATCTTGTGCCCATATCAAAAATTAAAATGCATAGCACTCCCACAGTCACAACGAAGATGAGTAAACATCCCATAAAATAAGAAGGAAATTGATGACCAAACACTAACATCACGTATAGGGCAACTATAGTCATTATTGCTCCATTAAACTGAATATTAGGCCAGATAAACCGTTGACAGCAGCCGTTGCACAAAATTGCTAGTATTTGAATCATTCTATAACGAAAAGCAAATTCGCTGGGGTATTTTGATTTGACGGCGACTTTTAAGGACGAAGTACAGGAAATAATAAAGTCTAAACTTAACAGCGTCATTGACAATACAGCTCCCCCTGCAAATGTCAGGGGTAACTTGAAAATCATATCAATTAGACCAACAAATACACGACAACCGGCTGAAATTGTAGTTTCACCAGAACAACTTTCTCCACAAACTTTCACCACAATCCCATCATGTAAACACGGGAATGACACAGATGTAAGTGGAACTGTTAGTGACAAATGTGTACAAGTAACTGCAATGGATATGAGAACTGCATGAAATACTGGTTTCCTCCTTGCTCAGGATTTAAACTCCGCATGACGTTATAAAGTTGAGGCATGCTGTATTGATTTGTCTGGATTGACAGGAGATCAAATAAAGAGCACACTTGCGCTTCTAACAGATATCCCAGAAATGCGATGGATATAAGATGAAGGGAGCTTGAACTAGTTATTGTATAGTAAAAAGCAAATACTGAATACGATATTGATAAAAGATTAACAAACAGCCAAATATTGTTTGCAAACCAAACAGACTTTTCAAGGCTTGTTCGTAAGATTCCTTTTGAATCAAAATATACAGGAGATACACCCATGAAATATGCCAGCGTTATTTGCTTTTGTAACAAATCGAGACCAAACTTTGATGTCATTTTGAAACGGACGGAGTTACAAATGTTAAGAGGGACATTTGAAGTGGAACGCTTCGTGGAATCGTCGAAGAGTTGTGTAGAAGTAGGTTAGAATTGATTTTGGCGAAGCTCATACTAAGGCGTTGTTTCAACTGATATTGAGGCATCTTTACTTTTTAATTATTGTTTAAATATTTACCTGGCGTTAGATGGAGAAATATACTCGGATTGGGCAGATACTTTTCTCTGTCCTCGGACTTTCGGGTTTGGGTAATCAAGGTAGAAAATCTGTACTGATACTCCCGCATTGAACCTTCTTTAATCACGAAAAGGTTTTACTTGCTAGTTAAGTGTTGTTTTCGCAATTTCTGTCTGTGTATTGAATATGGTAATTTTTGTTTTAAAGTGCTTATTAATAGCTTGGCAGTTTTCAAGTGTTATGTAATCATATGCCGTTTACTAGTTGTTGTACTATGAATACTGTTCGTAGTGCAAAGTTGTTTTTTGAACCAATGTCAAATGTTGTTTAAAATGTCCTTTATATACTGAGTTGCAAGTTCAGCATATTCTGTCAAACTGGACATTCGTGCGTCATTTTACCTGCCGTGTGTCACTTATTTTTCGCCAAACATCACCTATCTGTCACCTCACAAGTGTTACCTAACTTCAGCTTTTTGTCATCTAGTATATTTTGAAGCGGGTCTAAACCCTTTTTGAAATAATAAATATTAGTAAGGTGACAAGTAGGTATCGTGACACTTGGAGGCAGTTGGGTGACATGACGCACGATAGTTTATTTCAGTCGTAGATTCTACAGAATCTGTTATAATTGCATAAATAGATGGAACAAGGTAAGCACCAGAAAAACAAACGGGAAATGAAAAACTAAGCGTATTTATTTAATTATTAGAATGTTATTATTATATTATTATTTAATATGTTTCAATAATTTAAATGGATTCTATTAAAAACCTTAGGGCTCGAGAATCACAAGCTAAAATGTGTGCCAATTATTACAACGATAAGTTGTTTATTTTAGTAGGTAATTGTTATCAAAAATCAACTTTACTAGGTTGCCTACTGATTGAAATCCTAAGCAGCTCAGATACCTCTAGTAAGTTTGTCAAGTAAATTGTTGATTCAAAGTTAAATAAATGTAAATATGAAAAGTTATAACCAGGAAAGGCGGAGACCTGAAATTTAACTCGGTAATGGTAAATAAAGCACACTAATCTGAAATTCCATATGGAGATGCCTGTTTACACAAACGGTTGAGATAGACGAGTTCAATGCTTTACTTGTTCAGTCCAACCCTGAGAAAGTTGAATTCCAAACAACTTCAGATTATAGGCCTTGCCTGTCATTTAAAAATAAATTCAGTATCCGTCCAACTAAAAATTCGTTCCAATAATAAAAGATTCCCAACTCAATAAAACTATCAACTTTTTTATTTTTGGAAGAGTTTATAAGAATTTACGCACGATTTAGTTTGCTTCAGCCTAAACTTTAGCAATATAATACAGCCAACATCACAACAAAATTCCCAATTATTTGGCGTTGTAGGACTTTCATGTTTGCTTTAATGAGAAAACCTCTGACATAGCACATTCTAAATTAATTAGACATGAAAAGATTAACATGTAGTTTTTTGTGTTCATTTGGGTGTCGTGGACTTGTTATTGTACTTGAACACCTTATTATTTAATGAATGCCACGTGGAAAAATGCCAGAACAACAAAGTAGCGCTTAACTTCACCAGACAAAAACAATTTATATTTAATTGGTATTTTTCCGAGCATTTTCCCACTAATGCTACGTGTCACTATTTGATTATCCAAACATCCGGCAATAGATAAAGTGACACGAAAGTGATACATTTCTATTCTCCCAATTAACATGTTTCCTAAGCGTCTATGTCGATATTTATATTTTCTCAATTGGCTCGCATCCAATCTCGGTGTGATTGCTGCATGCTACAATAAAAAAAATTCAAAATTTATAGCCGATCCCAGGCTGGAATGGAAAGTGCGTCTAAATTTTAATCTCTGGTTGTTTTGGATGTTTGGTGGAGTGTGCATGGTTTTTAAATATTTCATTCTAAAAAATGTCGACCGCTTAAACGTAACCGCCGCATATTTGCTTGCGGGACTTCTCGTCACTGTTCTTTTTGCCATTCCACGTTATTTCGTTCATGATATTTGTATCATGACAAATGGCTTCGCTCAGTTCATGGACTACTTTCACCGGAAATATGGACCCGAGAAAAAGAAAGACATCCTTTACTTTGTCCTATTTTTAGAAGGACTTGGTGGATTCCTATTTGGTTCATATATTATAATCGTTTTAGTTCTTCTGACAAACCCCAGAGGAGCAAACTTTTTGGGATGTTTGGTTCCCATCCAATACTTCCGATTTCCAGTTCCTCTAATTGTTATTCTGTTTCACACCTACATACTTATTGTTGTACACGTGCTTTGTTTAGTGGTTTTCAGTGCCATTCTTGTGTACGGTTTTTTCTTTGCTCCAATTCTGATTAGGGAATTACGATTGAAACAAAAGAATTACAGGATGAGTGACAGCTTGCGCAAACCTACGAAAATAAGGCATATTTACAGGTATAAATTCAGAGTGTATTATATTTTAGTTTAACATTGCGTAAAATTAACTGATTTCAATATTTTTGCAGGTGTTTACAAGTGCTTCAAGCAAATGTTTTTGGAGTTCTTGGGGTATTTCTTATGTTCAGCAACTGTAGTTTTATGTCAACCAGTCTCTTCTGCAACTTTGTCCTTATCAAATATTGGAGTCGAATGCAGATCATATCTAAAATGCAGTTGTTGGTGTGGTCTGTATTTTTTATGGGATTCTGGGCATCCGTTTTGGAACTGGGTCGGTTTTTCTCTTCAAGAGGAGCAAAAACATTATGCTCATGGAAGGGTGATAAATGGGGGAATGCGAGGAGTAATAAAGTGATGGAAAGGTTCTTGCGTTCGTGTAAACCAATTGTGTTGAGTTATGGAAGACAATACGTTATTGGTAGAGTGAGTGTTCTCATCTTTTTTCGGGGTGTTGTGAGAGGCACATTTAGAGCATTGCTTACAACCAAGAAATAATGATGGTAATAAATAAATAAAAGTATTCACATACATATTTACGACGTCACAAAAAAAGGCAAATTGCTTAATTCTGATGTATGAAAAAAATGTATAAATTAAATGGACTACTTTGTAAACTTGTGGGCGGAATGGCATGAAAAAATGTGTTCACTGTTGTAGAGCCAGACATTCTTTATTTTAAACCGGGCCTAGTGATTAGTATGGAAGAAATTCTAAATAGCTGATTAAAAATATATGGACTGGTACTAATAATTTGATAGTCACACATACAAATACGACGTTGGGGTTAGTAAAATAGGACATGTACATAAATGTATATACATAAATTTATTGTGGGTTGTCTGGATGCAAGAGAATTAGGCATTTTTCAAACGTCGATATTCGACGGCAATGTACCAATTTACATGTGCTAATGCGCGTTTTACATATTAAGTTTTATTGTAGAGATATATGAAGTACAAGTTTTGCCAATTTTACATTCCGAACGTATCGCGTTTTAAGTATAGTGGCATCCGATCGTATCGCATCGTATGTTGTCTGCCAAAGAAAGTTGTAAATTATTATCTGACATGGTTATCCCACAAATTTTAATTTTCCTAGGTTTCTACACCCAATAGAAACATTTTTCTGCTTGATAGTATCCATGCTACAATAATCTTTAACATTTACTTTAAAGTTTGTCAAAAAAAACTTGCCATGAACTGTCGTACACGTAACAGAGAAGTTTTGGAGTATTAGTTACGCTAAGCAAAGTACAAAATTTCTTCAAGAAATTCAAATTCATACTTTTGGGATACATTTTTGATTACGTTCAGATGGTAATTTTAAAGAATAGGTAGTAGTACTAACTTACGTCAAAATTCAGACAAAACTCTTACATGAACTAAACATACCTATATATTTACGCTACGTAGGTATTTATCTTAAGTGCATATTAAATGATGATTATGCCGCACCCCACCGTCAAAGTAAAATTATAGTACGATAGTAAATTTCATGCGTAATCGGGTACTGCTGGAAATTTAAAAAAATATTCGTAATTAAGCTTAGTGTCGCTAAATTTTACGCATTGCAACAGACCGACATTCCTGCATTTCCTTACTAGCCTTGAACAAGGATACAACAATTGTTCGTCAGCATTAACGTAAGAAATAATTAAAAACAAGATGCAGTTTCTCAACTCAAATTCGTTCCCGGTCTTGTTTTCTCTGCTTTGCCTTTCTTTTGGAAGTTGTGGTGGCTTTCTCCTTGAAATTGACTTTGAAAAGTACTCATTTTGTACAATTTATCTTGTTAGACGTCATCTTAAAACAAACCATCTTGCTACATCGCATACCAAAAACTTGAACAAGTTTTTAAATCAAGTACTCGAGGTTAATTACAGATCTGACAAGCTCATTTGGATTATCACAGACCACCTCTCACCAATGCAAGAAACAAGTGAAACGTATAAGTTGCGGAGAAAGTTTCCGCGTACGGTGGACACCAGTAGCTACATTCCTAACAAGTTTGTCAACTCTATTCAAGGGCATGCGTGCACTATCATATTAACGGAGACGTTACAACTCACCTCATCCACATCCTCTAGCTATTCATACAGTGATCTCAATGAAAAATGGCAAATTTGGCTGCGACTAAGCGCTGGTGGGAAAAGGTTACCGTTGAGTGCAACTGACAACATGATTCTGAGCTTCACTACTCAAAAGGATTGGCAACTACCGCTAAAAGCAAAACACAACTCGTTGATGCTTTCACCCGTACTTTCATTTGTAGTTGTAATTGGCATGAAAAACTGGCAGTTGCAAAGGATAGAATGGTGTTGTTTGCATTGTATTCGGGAAAAGAAACAACTCTTAATTTCTAGTCCTTTTACAAACATTTTCACCGAATTAATTATAAAAGGGTTTCGGAATATTTTACCACCAAAGCAATTACTCAAAAAGCGTCCATTCAGCAATCACCCTGAAGTATCATGGGAGACAATTGTTTCTAAAGAAATTGTAAATATTGATATTGCAACATCCCAAAAGAGCTTGGCAAAAAAAACAAAATTTGTTTGCAAATACGACAAAAAGGTGTTTATGGAACTTTCTAGCAACTCTCCTAATATGAAAGAATGCTCTGAAGCCACAGCATTTACATCTGTTACAGCGGTAGAACATCTAAACTATTCTGCTGTATTTGGAAATGTCAATGCAGATCCATGGCCAAATATCTATTTCAAAGGAATAATAGTTTGGACACTAGCCATGAAAAATATGGAAATTTGGCATATGGAAGGTCAAACGATTATCTATAACGACGTATTTCAATTTTATTTGCTTTACTGCGAGGACAGGAAAACAACAAAAATCCCAAGCATGCTGAATATATTGAGGGAACCCTTTGACAAATTCATTTGGATGGCATTCGGAACAATCACCATCTTTTTTATTTTCTGCCAATTTCTGGAAACTGGGTCAAAAAACATTAAGAAGTTTTTCGAAATAATTTTCAAGACTTCTACAATTATTCTACAGAACAGTGCAGGAAACCGGGAAACAAAAACGACCATGGTATTTTTAATTGGCTGTTTTATTCTTAACTTTATCTACACTTGCATTATGACTGGGCAATTAATTGCACCCCCAACACCCTATATTCGAAAAACATTATCAGAGCTGCTGTCTGAAGGATACAAATTAGCTTCACCTGGATTAACTCGTAGGGCGGAAAGGTTACCGTTTGTGATTTATCTCGCACATAAAAGCATTGAAAATTATTTTAAAGCGTCGCTAAAATCGGAGGGATTTTCTGGAAACCTAACTTGGACGGAACCAATAAAAGAAAGCAACTTTTCAAGTTATGAGGAATTTACGAGCACTCGTCGTATGTTACATGTTCACAGTAAATCAATAACCCGTGCTGCTGGTCTATCATTACGGCGTCACATTTTCCCTGCGGAGAAGGAAACAAATAAATTAAGTCATAAGAGATGCCACAAAGCCAGAAAGAAATATAGTGGTGATGTACATTACGCGTTTTTGGAGTATTCTTTAATCAACGGAGAACTAAAGCGGGTGTTGAATTTACTACTCTACGAAAGTGGAATAAGGTACTTTCTGAATGGATTGATGGGGCAGAGTGCTATTGTCCAGCGAAATAAGGGAACTCAAGAGACAGTCTCAGTGTTAAAATTGGACGAAAGGATTCAAACGATTATGAAGTCAACATTTGTTTTATTAGCAGGAGGGCTGGTAATCTTTCTTATAGAAATTGTTGTTAGGAAATTGTAAATAGAAAACTTACTGTTTAAATGTTTTTGTAAAAAAGGATTTAACCCTTCAGATCGAGATTCAAGAAATAAATTAATAAATGTGATTAAGGATTGGTATTTACTACTTATATAATAAATTTATATCACGCGACGAAGATATTTACGAAAGATTAGCAAATGAGTGCTAGCATCATATTTTAAGACGACTTGCAGACTTACCACGTTTATGCGATAAGCTTAACAAATACAGGGCAGGCAAAGAGTCTGTAAGCAGTAAGTATGTTCTTCAGTTTAACACGAATTAAAAATGTAAGAAGGATGGTTGCATGTCACTCAGTATAAAAAAAAATACACAATTAAATGTACTTATCTCAAAATGATTACAAATTCTTTAATTAAACTGAGACCACAATCGTTTCAGTTTAGTCACCTCCCCTTTCTCATCATCATTATTTTCTTAGAGTCAGTCCTTTCACTAAAGTTAGTAGGTCTTTCTTCTTGATCTTACTCCTTCTTGTATATATAATTGGTGGTGTTGTTTTTTTATTGATATTTATGATTCCAAAGTTATGCGTTATTGTTGACATAATATTTTTTCTCAATATAAATGGTTTCTTACACTGTTGAGGCAAACAATGTTGATTTGTGTTGAATGGCTTAAGAAACAGGTAATTTCGAATACCAATTGAATTTATTTTCATTGAATTGGATTGATTTATGTTAGCACTTCGTCTTGATATTGTAGCTATTAGTATTTAGTAGATATAGTTACCCAACACATAATCATTGTCAATCAAAAATTATATTATTATACATACAATATTGCAAATAGGTATATGTACGAAATATAATATTTGGCATTTTCAAAAAGTTGAATATTGTTGATTTCATTGTACAGACTCGTTTAATAAACAGCAATATTTGTTTCTGTTCTATATGACCAACTTGTTTGTTTCAACTACAACATTCGTATCAACGCCTTTCAGATGTTCATAACTGTTCCAAGTCATAAACACACGATAAAATATTTTCGCAGCACACAACGAAGGTTCTCCATCATGATTTTAGAAGACGGTTTTTAAACAACCAGGTTTTATAACAAATCCTGGGTCTCATATTTCATGTTAAAAACTCCGTGTCAGCATTCCATCAATTAAATTCAAACACCTGCACAACTTATCTATTCGTGTTCACTAGGGTTTGCACGATGACCGTTGTACGCCCCGTGGAAACTAGCCTAGCGCTTTTTACCAAGTTTCCTATCAAACTTCCGTTGCTACCCTTAAATTGGAACGACTCTTCAGGAAATTTTGTCACTGTACAAAAGGCTAACTTAACAGAGAAAATACTGAGTTTCCAAAGTCTAGGTTGGAGTTTATACGGACTGCTGATTATTTTCAAACTAAAATTTTCACCAGGAGGAGGAAAAGATACGAATGACAAAGCTCAAGAAGTGTTTGTAGCCTAATGTCTCATAGTTACTGGGCATGTCACTTGGGTTATTCTTTCTGAGTATCCATCCATGATTTCTATAATTAATGGGCTAGAATTTCTAGAGAGAACTTTGGAACGGCACGAGAAATGGTTTGGATTGGAGTTGTTGAAGCTTTGAAAAGTAGAGGAACACTTTCTGAAGATGTTCAGCAAACTAATACGGTATACCACAGGTATTTTACCTGTGGTTGTTGGGGCAGCAACTTTCGTGAGACCAGACCTTCCAATTAATCTGTTTCAGTTTCTGGTCAGTACAAACACAGGATCAGCAATCCCATTTGTTTTTTGGGTGAGGAGACTTCTGGCTGTAATTATGAATATGGTAATTTATTACCCTGCTGCTGATGGTCCAAGATATATTTCTATGGTTGGAAATGATGCTCTGTGTGCTTCGAATTCGAGTTCGCATGTTGCACTTTGGTAGGCTCCTACAAAATTTGCGATACAATCGGGGAAGCAGAAATCAATGGGAAAAAATTACGGAAATGTTTCAACTCAATGGCAGACTTCGGATTCTGGTTCAAGCCTTCAACAATGTTCATTCAACTGTTCTTCTTCACATTCTATGGGCTCTGTCAGTCATCCAGGTGGTGTCTGTCTTTGTTGCGGTCCTGGCTATGAGAGGACAAAATGGAAATTCTCCACTAGTCATTATCACTATGAATTTAGTTGTGGCGTTGGAAGCAACTCTGGCTCTTTTGGGAACTTATGGCTATTTTGGAGTTGTATTTGCAACATCGGTTACAACTTCAAAGCTGGTAACAAGCAAGACAAACATCGTTGCTGATAAACTTGGACAGAGGCTTTTAAAATGCTGCCCTTACGTACGAATTAAAATAGGAAGCTCCAATCATGTGGAAAAAACTACTCCCCTTGTTTTTCTGCAATTTAATATTTGCCGAATTATTGATTTACTACTAATTGATAATGATAAAGGGTTCGTAAAAAATTAAGTACAAGGATTCAATCGATTGATCTGTTCATAGAGAGATTGATGTAGTTCTACGAAAATATCATTTATAGACCATATCAGTGTAGCAGTCGCATGTTATTTTCACTAAAATACATTTACGTGTATATTAATTCTGAAGTTTCTCGTAATTGGTTGGTAGTTGGGTAACATGTAATGTTATTAAGTTTTAAGAAAAATTAATGCATTAAACAGTCGCTATAATAACTTAAAATAATTGTAATAATGCACTAAAAAAGTTAAAATTGTTGTGTCATAATTGTCAATTACTCACAAAATATATATATTCAGTAGCAAGTTGTTTAAAGGCTTGAAATGTAATGCAGGACAAGGATTATTGGTTGTCGTTGTAAT
>JAQGAP010004362.1:0-10611 GCA_034697805.1 Orchesella bifasciata
GAGGGAGGACATAATATCTCTCCTCCAGTACTCTTCGGTTTGGAATCAGTGATCAATGAACATCTCCAGATTTACCATGAACTAATTTGTATTCTTATGTGGATGCGTGGTGGCTTTGTTATTCTCTCGTGATTTTGAAACAAACGGAGGATCATTATTATGAGGAAATCCTTCGCTATGAAACTTTATGTACATAGTTAAAAATATAAATGGTCCTCCACGATTTCAGTGTGAAAAGCCTCATTTATCAAACCAACAACATGAGTCTCACTTTTGTTTCTCCTCTCTACCACCACGTCTACCAATCTTCTTTTCAGTAGAGTCTGGCTCTAGCGAGGGTTGCTGTGGCTGGTTTTTGTGGGAGAATAGAGGAAAGGATTCATGATTTCTACTCAATATCTTTGGCTAATTACAGCATGGGATGAATAAAGCTCAGTAAAATGGTAATAGAGGTAGTTTGCAAGTTTTTCAAATGCCAGCAGAAAACACGGGGTTGTAGTAGTAGTAGCTCATTGTATAACAAATAGGTACGCTTTTATTCATGGGAAAGTTTGCAAACTCGTGAATTGGCTTTGTTTGTGTGAATTTCCTATACATCAGCCCTTGTTTTGAATAATGGTGAGAGGCACACAATGGAATTCTCAAGGAGGCTCCAAGTCTGAATGGACGAGAAAAAGTATGTGTAATGGGTTCCTTTTTAATCAGAAAACTCTCTCCAGGGAGCTCATGGCTGAAGCATCATCATAGTTTCGCTCAGCATTAGGTTATAGCCACGTTTCCGTTACTGGAGAAGGAAACACTTCCCTGTCAATTTTTTAATTTACGATTTAATTCGAAGCGGGCAAATTCTGAGGCTCATGAAAATAAAGACTTGCTTGCTCAATAAGTTTCAATGTGTCTGATGCTCTAAAGGGATCAGGATCGGATCCCTGGGCAGGGCATATTTATTATTATAATGTATCAATTCGATATATAAATCATGGCTGTACTGCGGCTAAAAATGTAATATTATGCGTACATTTTTAATGACACTGAAAATTGGCCATCCCTCATCGCGAATTCGAGTAATATAATAATTTGTAAAAATGAAAAATTCGTAATGATATTCGTAACCCCGCGTATAAAAACCGCAAGTTTTGCTTACCAAGTGTTTAAACCATCTCGTTTGGAATAATAGTAATACTCATTTGGGAAATACCCGTAGTCTTGTGTAGATTAAATATTTCATAAAAGGGACAGCTGAATGCGAGAATTTTATTACTAGAATAATAATCGCTTCTCATATTCATGCCATGCCATGCCCTGTTTGAGTTTGAACTAGAGCAAAAAATGGAAAGTAAGGTATTAAGACTGATTTGCATGATAGTAGCATTGCCCCATCCCTTTTAAATTGTTGAAAAGACGTGAAATAACATTGAAATAGAGGTGCGAAGCAAGAAATGAAAAGCTTTCCTGGCCAAACTAGACTATATGTATAAAGCTATCACTTCCTTAACATACCACCACCACCAATGTGATATACATATAACTACTCAATTAAACTATGGATGTCATTCTGTTTGCTAAATGATAAATAGGATCATATGCCTTTATTTGGTATTTCAAGGTTTTTGTGTAGAAATTCAATAAAAGGGTCGTTTTCAATTATGACGGCTTATTTTTATTTATTACAGAATACGTTGGTAGGGGGTCCCCTTCAATTTTTTTATACGCAGAGGCTTAAACCTACAGCTTCACATGTTCTTTGCGTCAATGATTCTTTGATTCCGCAAAAAAACACGCACATTCTAATCCCACCTCATTCTTTCATGAAAAGATAAATGTATTCATAAGAATGCTAACACGGAATGTGTAAATACTACAGTTAGTCATGAACGTGCGAAGGAAACGGAAGTATGAATTATCATGTAGTTTACTTTTTGGCATGTATCAGGTTGAAATATTTAGAGGCTACAAGTTTGCATAATTACCAGGATAATATCCCAATCAGTGGCTGAAAACAGACCATTTATCAGTCAGCAGTGTCATTGTTCGAGAACTCAGTGAGTTAATTAGTAGCTCTTAACTCTGTACTCTTCTCCTCCATCTGTCTATCTCTAATCCCGCCTTTCACAAATAATCCATCCATTTTCCTCAGTCTTCTTAACAGACTGCAAAGTAAAAAAACTATGCGATATTTTGTAACCTTGTCTTGTTCTTGAAACACATTATCTGAGGTTTAAGAAACTCTTTAAGAGTCAAATGCGTGTCTACAAGAGATGAAAAAATGTATCTTCTTGACTAACAATAAGAATCCAAGTTTTTGCTAGCCCCGTTCTAACGTTCAGCGTTGTTACTCTACCCGACAAACTTCTTTTGAGTGAGAGAATGAGATTCATCCTTGTAAATCTGTCCAACTCTATTTTTGAAACCATCTATTTCAGAAAGTTACATAATAAACACATTTTTTCTTCTCTTTCTCTTTAAACTTGTTCCGAAAGTTAGCTCAATTCACTTACTTCCTTACGCAAAGTGCATACTTTTGTAACTTCTCTGAGATTGCCCTACAACAAAGTTTAACAAAGTGGGAGCAAGTAGCGCTTAGGACAATGTGGCCCTTGTTCTTCTTTAAAAAATCAACCAACTTTTTTCACTTTCTTTTTAGCATTGTACACTGTGTAACCAGCCATGTGTGTTCTCAAGAACTCTATAATATGGAACGGTACAGGACACAGTGTGTTTTAAGTTCTCCTGGAGTCTCCCGTCGTTATAGATTGCGCTCCGGCAACAAAAATATGACGGCATGTACAGCTCATCGTTGTTGGTTTTGCTTGTGTTGGGAAGAGTTCTGGAGATCAAGAGCTGAGATAGTATTTTCGGAAACTTGACTAACAAAGTCAAGCTTAATGGCTTGTATACAATGTTACTTTTTTCGGAGGAGCCGAAGACGTAAACATTAAATCTTTCTTGAGCCGTTTGTGTTAGCGTCTGTGTAGAGCGCAGAAAATAGACAAGACTTAATCTATGGGAATTCTGTGAAGTTTGTTTTAACTTGGCACATGACATGATGTTCTCAACATTACATTCTCTACTAATCCAAACGACCTGGAAGTGGAAACATGAAGAAACTGTAGAAAAATATAGAAAGAGATCTGGGTTGTCAGAAGCTATTGAATTTTATGCAAAACCAAAACCTAGTTCGTAGCCCGCCCGCATGCAGCCATAGGCTTATTATCTGCCCACACGTTCTTCAAAACATTTGTGTATTATTGTTTATATATGAAATATTTTCTGTCATTTTACTGACCGTATAAAAGGTGAATGGACCATCATGTTTACAGCTACTACTCTGATGAATGCTTATTATGTACCTTTAGGTACATATTAAGAAGACCTTGTATCGCGTCTGTCGTCGTCGTCCGTCTGTGGGCACGATAACTTTCGAACCGCTTGACTTTTTGAAATTCTGATTGCACCAGTCGATAGATAAGGTCAAAGCGGAGGATGAGTTCAAAGATGGGTTATCTGGGGTCACGGGAACAAGGTCAACTGATAAGCTAAACCAATATGATAAGCTTCACATATAGCTTGTGATATATCATTCGAAAGCTACTGCAGTGCTGATTATAAACATGCACTGCAAAGTTCGAAAAGGGTCAAAGGTCACTCGAATTACCGAATAAATTGTCTAAAGGTACATCTTTACGTCTCGATTTGTCGGGTTTATTTGTTCGCGCAAGATTAGCTCCAAATTTCAATTACTAACATTAAAAGTCACATCTGCTCCCAAAACTTATTCACCAAATGTCATCGGTTCAGTTCATATCTTCCAATTGATTGTTGAAAGTGAAAATGAGCAAATCAATTTATATTAATACGGGCAACAAACAGAGTACTTACAATAAAAGCTTTTATTATTAACGTTTTTCAAATGAAACTCACTCTCATTTAATAACTTACAAAGTCAACGAAATTCAATTTAGCTGCTGACAAACTGACAATATTTCAGGAGCAGTATTCATTTCAGGCATGCGGGTGGTAAGGGATTAGGCCAGTATGAAGTACATGTATCATGTCATTCATATCACCGTTCTTGCACGAGCGGCTTGTCAAATTGCCCGTCCCTATCGGTATACACATTCCACTTATTATCTTGTTGGCCTTGTGTGTGGATAAATTCCGGTCCTTTGCTCGAGTTTGCATGAACCCACTATATTTCATTTTATATGACCTTACTTTGCGTAAATTTTACATATTAAAATCGTTTACAAAGAGTAAAATTGTATAGCATATGAACGTGTAGTATAAAACAATTATTTCCACAAAATTAAACCCTGACCATGACCGTACCAATGCTTTCAATTCAGGAAATTCTCCAGTTTGCATGCATATGCGCAATACATAAGCCTTGTTGCTTCTTGTCCACTATACACAGCACAATACTGATCTCATATATTTAATCTGACTGACAAATGTGCATGCACAATGGGCCATTTTCAATAAATTCTTTTCTCATATGAAAAATTACTTTATGCATGTAGAACGGCCTGGGTTGGGTCTGTGAACACCCCTGCACACCCTCAGTTCGTTTTTTTCTTGATATTAGATTATCCACATAGTCAAATGTAAGTAATGCGTGTGTAAGATGAAGCTACTTCCACTACCACCGTCGTAATGTTCAATTCTTTCTGCGTTGTGCATTTTAAGATACGGCCTTGAAGAGGAATACAACCCAAACGCAACCCTTGAAACCAATTACAATTAGATCACTCACATTCGTCATCATCATATTTGCATTCTAGCGTAGAAAAGTGACTACAAAAAAAGTCTACCCAAGTGTAAACATTTAACAGTCTTATTTCCATTTCTGACCGTCTGCCATTCCACCAACTAGTGGGTAACATGGTACTGGGGCAGTCGAGCACATTGTGCCGATGCTGATGATGTGATATAGAAGAATAAATATATTGTGTACAAAGCTACGTTACGTATTACGTGCTACAATTCAATAGGTTGCCCAAAAAATTCTCCTTTACTTTGTTGCGCTTTCATTTCCCCATTGATCCATTCATCCCTATTAGCAGAAAAAGGACGTTATTATTATTATTAAACACAGTTGCAGCCGGGAAGTTCTTCATTGTGTGCACAGTCAACGAGTGGTGAGCAAACAGAAGTGAAAAATCTAGTATAGCTGTCAGCCAGGATATTGTACACAATGCCACTTTATGAGTCTGGAGAGAGAACTCACATGCACTCAGGGTAAACCGAGCCGCATTTACATTTGCATTCTAATTCAATATTGGATCATCCCCAAAATATCATGAGCACAATGCACACACATGCCATAATACAATAAACATATTATATCATAAGGGATTATTTGGAACATGGTTAGCGTACACAATTATTACAACATATCCCCATTTCAAAAAAAGGAATTCCAAATGGGCAGACTAGAAAACTGAATTGTTAAAGCCGCTGCATAATATTTCCCTGAATCTAACTCAAAAGCTCATTCTCTCTCTCTCCATCATTATATCATGGTGATGTGCAGCGCAACCCCCAAAAATATGGTTGAATTCATAGGTTTGCATACTAAGGTTGGATCAAAAGAGTCGACCAAAGTAAAGCAAACCTTCCATCAAAGGATCAACATCAAAATCAACCTTTACACTGTTCCTCGAGCTGCGGGACTGACAAGGGATACGAACTGCATTGTCTGTTGTTGGCTAGTGCAACTGCATCTCAGAGTTTTGTATAAATAGACAAAGTTTTGATCCCATTACGTAAATATAGCGTGAGCCTGGAGCAAAGCATAAACTTTATTACGTTTGGAAGAAGTTTTGAGCTTCACAATAATACAATATTTTCTGATCCGTCTGTTTAGCTGCTAACAACATGAAAAATGGATTGTAATAATAATGCCACCCGCATCTGGTATTTGTTTACAGGACTTCTTTCCATGAGCCTTTTACCTTTTATATCAAATTAGGATCATGTCATGGATGATCTTGCCACGCTGGCCAGTAAAATAATCAAAATGGACAATGGGCTCTTCATCACTATGTATAGCGTTGAAATGGAACGTTTAGCTATCCAGAGAAGCTTTCAAAATGATTTCATTCACTTGATGCTTGGTTTGGTTGGTGCAATTTGGTTTATTATCACTCTCTCCACAATACAATGCAGTGGAGTTGTAATATTTAATTCAAAAACTTATTAAATTACTCGAATATATTATAAAAGGCATAACCATTTTTGGAGTGTGAGTTTTACGATGACTCGTCGTAGGTCCATATTATGCACGTCCACATTACGCTCCCGTCAAATATGATGTTATACAACCTCAGCGTGAGACAAACAATTCTCTACTTTTACTCAGCTTCAATGTCATCCAGCACACAATATCAGAGTCCTCTTCACATTTTTCATTACCAAGTCAGTCATAAGCCACAGGAAGAATAATATGCAGTTTTATGACAGCTTGCACAAGATTAAGAAATTACATAATCTGCATAAAGCTGGATAAACCTTTTGGTGTAAAAAAATGACTGCATTTTTGGTAAATAAAGCATTTCTTCAACAATGCACCTCGGCGCTGTGCATGTCAAACCCTCTAATTTAAGACAAGGTTTAAACGAGGATTTAAATTGAAAGGGGAAGAAATGAATAACAGAGGATGGTTACATAAATGGTGCTTTTGGGACTTGCAAGAGGATTTAGCTATAATTATGGTGACCATTAAAAAAAGTTTTTACTACCTAATGTTACCTTTAAAAGTCATGCTCACCCAGACCCAGATGCAGGCAATCGCTGAAAGAGAGAGGAAGCTTGAATGAAATGCGCAGATTATTATTACTATTATTTTTATTATTACAACATTTATGACAACTTTCCGTATTCTCTCTTATCATTGTACATATCATATTTGCTGTCTTATCCCTTTTACAAGATTACTTGCACTTGGACTGATCATTACACGCATGTTTTCTATGGAGTAAAGTGAGCAATAATCATAATCACACTGCATATAATCTATACTAACCTTTTTTTATATATATATTTTACTCAATTCATTCATAGTCAGTAAGAAGAGGTTAGATTTTTTCAGGTAAATAGAAGAGAGGCAAGCCCAAAAAATCATAAAACTTTTATTGGAGCTGCAGGGACCCCATTGCTCGACTTGTTAGCATACAGTTATATTATTCTTATCAAAATAGCAGCGACTTCTCCTCCTGTTTGAAAAGCGTTCTGTTTTTTCTGTGCTGTCGGTCTAAATCGCGTATGTCAGCACTGGATACGTAAGCACGCAATGCAATGTTAATGACTGAACTTCCACTTTCTGATGTTTTGTTACCCTTCTTGTTAACTTTTTCCCCTGTTATGCCCATTGCCGATCGCAGCCTCAGCCCAGTTTCAAGATTAGAGTGTAATTTAGTTGAAATTTGATTCCTTTTCTTGATATCCTTTCTTGGCATGTTGTGGGCTCTTGAAATGAGTAGGGAAAAAATTAGTTCAACCTATAAATTAGTTGACGTTTTATTACTGATGAAAGCGAACACATAAGATGAGTTCCTGCACACTACATACATGTCTAGTTGTATCTGTTATGCTCGTATATCTTTCTGCTTCATCTTTAACGCAACATGATGTTTATTACAGTGGTGACTGTAAATGCAATTGTAATCTCCATTGTTTACAGTTTATAATAAACATTTATCAATTATCTATCTGATAATGTTTTGACTATACTCATATTAATGTCTCGTTCAGTTCACTTCGTACTTACTCTTTCAACGGGCCAGCCCACTTGTGTATTCGTAGGAAAACTCGTAGGTTTTTTATTTGGACTTTTGGTTGTCTTGTGTAAACAAAGGCAAGTTGAAGAAACTACTACGACCTGCTTAAAAACTTGATCTCAACTTTTCAATCTGCATTTATGAAATGGCGAGAAATTGTAAAAATCAACAAATAGTTGATAAATGAGTAACTAAATCATGCTTTTGGAGAGATGACATGATCATTCACAAACCTTTTTTCTCGAGGAAAAAGGCACGTACGTATTTTCACTAAAATTGACATATAAAATGCTAATTTGCCATTGATGCACTCAGTGGTCATTTCATATTGGACTCTGTGACTTTCAATTTACTCTACCTTCATGTTTTTATAAGATGCAAGTCTTCCCACCAGTTTTTGTACTTCAACGAGGAAATTTGAAGATCAGACATTCAGATTTTGTTAAACGAAAAGAGAATGTAGAACGGTGAACGTCCTGTACTTAAAACTTTGATTTATCCAGAAGTTTGACTCTAAAACATCTTACAGCGTCCTTCCTACTACCGAAGACAAATGTTCGATACACACGTAACCTGATTTGAATAAAATATGACGACTTTTATCGTAATATTACGTTTCATGTTGATATACTCCCTTCCTCTGGCATCTCAAACCCTTTGTCTCCCGGCAGCATCCCTTTCATCACCTGGGATAAATGATTATTATGAAGTTATTCAGGTTGATTTGGGTGTTGGTTTACTTGCATTCAAAAACGTCAGGAGTAGTACAAGCACAAAGTAGCTTCAATTTTCTGAGGAGAGCAAAGTGTAAGGGAAAATGATGTAAAAAACTTGAAATTTTTGACAAGTAGAAAGAAGATTGAAGTTTCATGTAAGCGCCTACAAACTCATGTAGTACGCACTCCTCGTGAACGTAAAACACATGTTTTGTACAGACAACGGTATGCATGTAGACATGCCTTCATGACAGTGGATCCTACAAGGCAAACCATGTTTCGCTTTCCTTAGGAAAACATCATAAACGAATAATTGTACTAGCCAGGTGGATGAGTGCGCCTTTTTCTGGGAATGGAGAATGAGATGAAGCTAGTGTGCCTTTGTAGATCTATCTAGTGCTGACTCATAAATATAGATTCCTATGCCATTATGATTATTATTATTATTATGATCATCACCACTTCACCCTATATGATTCGGAAACTGATGATGAGGATGATAATGGTGGTGGTGGTGATGCTGCTGGTTTTTCTTCGGCTGTCATAGACTCATCACAACATTCATAGTATCACCCTTCATTTGTTCACCCGTGAGATGCCTTACACCACATAGTATACCCTTCTCATTTGGAAAAATATTTACCATGAAAGAGACGAGTAAAAAAGAAGTTTCTGAGAGTTATCATTTTTTAATCTTGAAGGGTAAAAGGAGTAAGTAAGGATTAAATTGGGCGTAAAACGCTTGTAATGATGAACCTAGGTAGGTTGATTGTTGACGGGGCGTTTCTTTACAAAATTCATCCGATTATGTCTGTCATCATCATACAGTTTTTTTTGCTCCGAAAAAACTTGTCGGATCTTCTTACTTCAGCTCACTTCTCATAATATATGCACATACATCCATGAGATTTCGTTAGAAAGATACGAATCTATGAGGAGCAAATGCAAAAACAGAGCACTTGGCTGGCATGCTTCAATATGTTTGGTTGAAGCAAATTAGTCTGGACTGCAGCGTAGCGATTATTATTTATAGTTATCGGTTATTGAAAATTATGAGACATTAATTTCTCCAAACAGACTTTTATGTTCAAGAAAGCAGTAAAAATATGTAGCTCAACTTGGCAAAACAAGCTGCTAACAGTAGTTTACTTCAGGTCTAAACGTCTGGAAGATGAGAGATATGAATATGAAGGGGGTGCAAAACGTATGGAATAAAAGATTGTATTGGATCCCAGTCACAGCCGACTAAACTGCAGTGAATGCGTTGCGGTGCAGTAAAAACAAACATTGGGAACATCAGATACTCAATTTCTTCTCTATTTTCACCCACTTGGAAGAATTTCAAATCATTCATGCCACTATATAATATACATGCATCTATCTACACAACATCACAAATAGCAACGCAACGTTTACAATCTCCAATTTCCTATCAATGAATCAAAAGAAGTCTCGTTTGAGGAAACATGCGTCTGTCTACCAAGTCTATCGCCATGCTATCACTGGGCCATAAAATCTCGATAAAAGGCAGGAATTTTTTAAAGCATTTTTAGACAGTGAAAGCTTTCGGGTTTGTCTAATCTCTTGAGTGCACCAGACCAAGTTACATATTGCCATATTAATGTGTAACAGAGTAGAGTTTGAATTCAAGAAACTGGAAGCATTGATTCATGGGCCATACACCAGAAAAAGCAGAAAATAGCGGTGATACGTGCGTACAAATAATCTTGAATACAATATACGCATTGATAGCACCAGAGAGCCATGCGTGCGTGTGTGTATATAACTTTTCTGGAAGAAATGCAGCGCGGAGCTATTCTTGCAAGACTCAGCTCTCCCAGTGCTGTATGTTTAGAAATGGTATAAAGAATGAGCTAGTGAATGAGAATACGATAAGTTTGGAGAGATAGAAATGGAACAAAGAGAGCATTGACGGAAAATACTTTCAGACTTTATCATTTTCTGAGCGGAAGAAGACCAGCCTAATCTTGTGTGCCTGAGTTATTTAGAGCGTCTTAATGTACTTCTTTTCCAGACCTCACTTTTTTCTTCATCACCGTCATTACTTCAAGTCTTTTTCTTTCCATTCCTACCTAATCTGCATCCCACAAGGCATA
>JAQGAP010004363.1:0-10608 GCA_034697805.1 Orchesella bifasciata
CGTACCCGTAGTATTCATACACCCTTTTTATGCTTTACATAAGTACAATACATAGGGAGAAAGCAAAATCACTATACTGCATAAATATTACATTACCATATACATATTATATCGGTGATGAGCATCAAGGGAATTATTGTTTCGAAGTTCTAACATAATCAATCTAATACATATGAAATGTTAGGAGCTAGACTAGTCTGTGGCATTTAATTTTTAATTTTCAGTTTCTTTCAATTAATCGCTTACATCACGAAAAACAAAGATTCAGTTGTTTCCAAAGACCAAAATTGATCGGTATTTCATTTAATGTGCAGTATTTAGCTAGTTTGTGATTGTGGGAAACTCACTTCATTACATACGATAAGTGTTACTGGTTTGTTTCTTCAGTCGTAAAAGATGAAAATAAAACAACATTTCGCTTTGAAGCGAAATGTTGTTTTATTTCCATCTTTTCATTGGAAAGGAAAAGCAAATATCAAATATGATACAATACTTAATTATTGTCTTTGCACAAAAGGTAATCATCATCCTAGAAGCTACAAACCTATCAGATGGTACGGATGGTACATTTCAACGTTGAGCGAGTCATGTATATTCATTCCGAAATACAGTGTAGAATCAGGAACTTGAATAAAACTAATATGTAATATGTCTGCTCTTTTAGATTAATACATGCCCTTATTACAGCATATCGCACTGTAAGTTAGGTACGTAGTCAAAATGCATGTTGGTTAACAGCGAGCTTTGTGTTATGTAGCTGGGTTGTTGTAGTTTTTACAACAACAAACCAAAGAAAGCAAGCAAAGATGAGAAATGTGTGGATTGCTGCTTTTTTAACGGTTTGCGGGTACCGTCTTTAGGCAACCATCCTTCTATACTCCTATAGCAGCATAAGATTCTCCTTCATTGGTATCTGGCAAAAGAGATTCCTTTTTAGTATATGATAGGCCTTACATAGAGTTTGTGTGGATATACGTCAGGAAAAAGGAGAAAGGAAAGCCTGAATTCGGGTATTGTGAAGCTGATGTTAGGAGGACGAGTTACAGAATTGGCATTGACTTGACCCAGATTCATTGAGTACATACTACATACATGCTGTCTCTGAGCGAGATGGATCGATAAAATTTCTAAGGAGGAATTCAATGTTTCTGCCTGACTACAAGTTTGGTGTTGTTCCATAGCGCTTGGAACGAGCTTTGTATATCCATCCACAAAGAGGAATGCCGGATACCGTTTACAATAGCAATACGCGGTGGTCTGGTCTGGAAGCTTTTTACTAGCTACCTTACCTATTTGTAAGTTAGTTTTACTACTAGTATACGGACGAACACCTTACCTCCCTTCTCTTATAATACCCACGAAGGAAGCATGTATGTAATGGACAATTCGTGGTTGCGAACTAAACGCTTACTTACAATACGATTAGTGTTAAAGTAACGTAAGTCAGCTATGTCTTCGTATGAGTACTCGGGTTATGGAAATGAAAAAATCATCACACACACAAAGTAATGTCCAAACGTAAACGAAGCAAGCAATTACTGTTACTAGCGTCTGTAAGAACTCGTTACACCTTATAAAAGATTAAATATTTTTCTATCAAGCGGCAGTAGCTAACTGAACGATATTTTCATTTTTTATTAAAGTGGAATGTACTGATCGTGCATTTCTGTTTCATAGAAGGGTAATGCACCATGCAGCAAGGTAGTATGTTGTTTTATCCTGATGTTTTTGAAGTAGAATTTAGAAATAATGATACGAAAAGTGAAAGCATGTTTTTCTCGTGTTTTTTATAAGCAATGTCCGTTCCATTTTATTAAAAAGGGCAAACCTTTTAGTCACTTATTTCGTACAACTAGCAAGCGGAAACCAAAACTACTTTTATAAAATGAAATGTACAAAGAAACATGTTGTCTAATCTGTATATTCCATTCCATGCACATGTCGGTTTCCGTATAAATGTATGATATATCGAAACTGGCAGATTCGAGGTCCTACATTTTTAATATGTATACACGTTCTATGGATTATAAAGAAAAGAAGCAAGAAGTATAAGACATACATGAGCAGATGATGCAAGTTGAGCTGTCGAGATGATAATATGCTTCTCATGCTTCTGTCTGTTTTTACAGGAAGCCACTTGCACACTGCCATAGCTTTGCCTTTAGGTTTTGTATGGAACTTTCTCAAGGATATTTTTTTTCTTTTTTTTTTACTTTGCAATGAGATATGAGTTGTTCACTGCTTTCCCTTATCTGGTGCGGATTGCCATTTGTTTTGTCCTCATCCTTTGGCATCTTGTGGCACTTTTCATTGTTATAGTAAATGCTGTATGATTTTTCATAACACAAAATTTGTAGCGTTCAAGGATATAGATGTTTCTGTCTGTTATATTTATGCCTAAACTATACAAAATCATTTTTAAGAAGATAAGGTATTCCGATTCCGCATCCGGACTTCGAAGTAAAGTAAAAGTAGAACGTCCTCAATTCATGGGGTAGCATTTTCCTTCTGGCACGGAGAATCTGATTTGGTGTATTTAGTAAGCAGAGCATAAATTATGTATGCATGTTATCGTGATGAATTAGGAGAGCAGAGCAGATGGACCTTCTGTTCCATTCAATCTCATGTTCTAATATCCTCCCAACACTCAACTCTCAGCCAAATTTGGTGCACTTATGATTAGCATGCTGAATGTGCATATATTTGTACTAAATGTCTATAGTGCAATAATTTAGCAATGCCGATAAATGCGGTAAAGATTATTTCGTTTATCTTGTCGATTGAGATGAGCCAGGTATTATTGTCTTATTAATCCATTCCATCCTACAACCCTATGATGTATGTAATATTAAAAGAGTACGATATTTCCAAAACGGAAACATGTTTGCATTGAAATCAGACCATGCTCTTTCATTTAATATGTAACAATAAAATCCACTTAACTTAACGTTTTAAAATTCAACATTTTCAAGATAAATTGTTTTTGAGGGCATGATTGCATCATTGCATTTGACATTGTGGTTGTAGTAATAGGATTAAAACATTACATTATTACTTGTTTGTCGTTTCATTACATAAAGCACTTTTAGAATAATTAAATTTTTAAGAATGACAATGACAAGTAACAAATATAACTTGAAATTATAGTAGTACATACAATGTCTTTATTATTATTTTAGTATATGAACGAAAAGATCGGGGGTGCGGAAGGAACTAAGCTCGACGATGACTTTATGGACATGGAAAAGGTAATGAATTTCGTGTAGCTGAAAAAAATGTTGCCTACACCCATTACATGAGAAGGTTATCCATCCATATCTCTAATGCGATGTCCGACTTAACACTGCGTTGGCATTTACGTTTTCCATTTACAGAAAACTGACATCACCTACGAACTGGTGGATGAACTTCAGTTAAAAACCAAGGAATACCTGCAACCAAATCCAACAGCGAGAGCAAAGATGGCTGCTGTAAAGGGAATTTCAAAGTTAAGTGGACAAGCAAAAGCATCCACTTATCCTCAACCTGAAGGTGTTTTAGGAGAGTGTATGACAAGTTACGGGAGAAAGTTGGGAGAGGACAGCATCTTTGGTTAGCCAATCAAAGATTATATTAAACTATTCTAGTACATTGTAAAAGGAAATGAAAAACTAATTAAAGTCAATTCATAAAAAAAATAGCTCAAGCATTGATTGAGATGGGCGAAAGCTTGAAACAGATGGCAGATAACAAATACTCACTGGATGATAATGTAAAGCAAAATTTCTTGGAGCCGTTGCATCATTTGCAGACTAAAGATTTAAAAGAAGTTATGGTAAGTTGGGGTGAAAGCTATAGTCCACGTAATTATATAATGCGTTATATATTATATTTTGTTCACGAACAATTCAACTTATAAAATCCTTTCTGTCCAATAGCACCATCGCAAGAAATTGCAAGGTCGGCGATTGGATTTTGATTGTAAGAAGAGGAAGCAGGCGAAAGGTACCGGTAAGAAAAACTCACACTTACAAAAAAAAATCCATTAAAACTTTAACCATTTGATGCCGCGAGTTTATCTGAGAAAAAACCAGGTTGATGATGCGAGTGAAGGTTTCCATTGATCCCTGAGCTTGGTCGGGGTTCACTCACATGCTGCCTTTGATTCCCCCAAGCCAAGTTACAGCTCTGATAAATCACCCTTTGTAAAAATATATTAATGCAGTTTTCAGTTTTCTTTTAAACTGCATGCTGGATGCATTGCCGATGCGGCAATTACTTTTTTGAGTTCTAGTAGTTGAAAGACGCAATTTTCAGTCAGTGTTTTGTAGATTGTTTTCGTAATAATAAATAATTAGTGGAGTATGGCATGTCCGTGATCCAAGCATGTCTTGTTAAAATTATCGTTAGTTACAAAGAAAAGTCCACAGGGAAGTCCATTCGGAAGTCCATCACATCTTGGCAGACCAATTCCTGGTAAAAATTTTCACGATATGATGTAATTCTCACATTTTGTTCTGCATTTTTGCACCGTATTTTTAATGTAACGGTCGTTTGTAAGAATACTTGCATCAGAAATCGAAACTACGATGCTATACTACCCCCCTCCTACCTTTATGAAGTAAGTACTTTGTGACAGTCTGCCTGGTGTAGAAAGCATGAGAACTAAGAGTGTACTACATTATTTGATCCTTTATTATTTTCTGCCTGGTTTTTATTAATTACGTATGAATTGTTATGATACGATGTACGATGTTGTTATATTATGATTTTTACACTTATTTTAGTAGTGTTTTCAGATGCTTACTTTTGTTTTTTGTTTTTTTTTTGGTTTTTTAATACTGTACAAACCTAATTGCACTTTGACGGAACTGCTTGGTCGTCTCCTAACTGTTTGTATTTGCAACATATATGGAAACCGTTGACAATACGGACGGCACGTATTGTCTGCCTGGACATTTTATATTTACGGATGGGTCATGATACAGGATCTCATATTTCAGATGATGAAATCAAGCTGGCCGAAGACAAATTTGCTGAAAGCTTACATTTGGCACAGATGGGAATGTACAATCTGCTGGAGAATGATGTAAGTAGAATGACAATGCAGACTTCCAAACATTCCTTGGTTCACACAGATTACAAATGTTCATTTGTCTATCTTTCAGATTGAGCAAGTTTCACAGGTTGCAACTTTTGCAGAGTGTTTGTTGGAATATCATAAACAGTGCACGGAGATATTATCGGGTGTAGTGGAGACACTGAATGAAAAGTACGTTTTCTTTTATATAAAAACCAGGATCAGTAAAAATCTTTATAAGTTTTAAGGCATTGAGTCTTAAGGCACAATTTTTATACATCTACATTTTTAAACGATTGCATTCCTCTCCGTTTTATGCTGTTAAAACTTTAATGTTTGTATGCAGGAGACAAGATGCTGCAACTCGACCTAAAAGGGAGTTCCAGCCAAAAACAGTCCATGATTTGCAGTTAAATTTGGATGTTAGTGATGGTCAGTCGGATCACTCCAGGGAAACTCTGAATGGTGGGCCCCCACCTCCGTATTTTCCAACTGCCTATGTACCTCCAGCCAAAGGCATGCGTATACGCTTTTTATTGTTTTGTTCCATATAATTTGTATACAATTAGTCCATCCGTAGGAGTAGTGTACTACTGTACATATATGACATTATAATTTCATAAAATCAAACGAGAATGTAGTTAATTTTTGGTAGAAATATCTTTGACTTTGGATGCCTCGATGTCATGAGGAACGAGGTCACTTTTCACACACTTGTCTGTTGTGTTGTGGTTATCTTAAAACGTCCATGTGGTAGGTGGTAGTAGTAGTAGAACTCTTTTCTATCAACTATCAGGACTTTGAGGCTTTGAGGTCTATGGCCTATCTGACTATTTCTGTGCTTTATATTTTCCTATACTTGTAGTTAAAAATTTCCAGTTCCTTTCATACTTTTTTGTATACGCAGTATATACAATAATTATTTAGTTTCTTTATCCTTTTGCAAACTGCTCGCTACTCCCAAAAAAAATTTATCTTCTTCTAGCTCTTTGTCGTTTCTATGTATCATATATGGGGTGTTTGTTGTGGTTGTGGGCTTAGGAACAACTCCACAGAGATCTCCTCTGCCGTCTCCTGCCAACACTAAACCGCAGGAATGGGAACCTCTCTTCCCTGCTGGCAACCCACCGAAATCCGCTAATGGTAATGTCCAACTATACTCCCCGTACGTTGCTTACGGCGAACCATAATTAGCGTTGTTGGTTTGGTCAAACACGTAATATTTTATTAACACGGTTGTAAAAGGGGTTTTCTGACTCGGGAAATCTTTGCCGATATTCTCCTTTAATAGCTTTTATTTATTTATTCACTTTCACTGTTTCACTTCACAGTTTGTTATGATTCATTTCATTAAACTGTCCAGCTAGTTAAATTGATTATTGCAGACTCCCACATTAAGAGCCCTGTTCATGTGTGTTAACGTTTGGTATTATTCATTTGCCTCGTGTTAGTAGAGCTACCTCCTCTAATAGAACAACAATTCTCGTTCGTTTTATACGTGTATATGTTTTGATGTCGTGTAAATCAAAACTAATTTCAATTGGAAGTCGTTTTGGGGGTATTTTTTGGTTTTTTAACGTTTAATTTCGAACGATTGCAGCTTCTCCTGCTCCATCTCCTATGAAATCTTCTTCTCCTGGGCGCACTCCAGCAAATCAAGGGCCTTGTGCGCAAGCCTTGTACGACTTTGAACCAGAAAATCCTGGAGAGTTGGGTCTTAAGGTATGATATCGTTTATGATGTTTCAAATATAATAAATAACTTTCAACATTGTAATACTTTTTTTTTAATGTATAGGAAGGGGAAACGATTCATCTGGTTACTCGAATTGATGAAAACTGGTATGAAGGGACGGTAAATGGGAAAACGGGATACTTCCCAGTCTCTTACGTTCAAGTGCTTGTTCCGCTGCCTCAGTAAATTCCATCATGCACTCTCCTTGACTGGCTCTTATCTCTTTACTGGATTTCTTGAAGCATGGAGCCACAAATATGTCATCCTCAATAAAAACTGAATCCGGAAAATGATTAACAATTGATGAGGCAAGTTGGAAAGCTGCAGGTTGCAAATCTCTAATATGACAATAGCCAAATTTGCATAAAATTACTACTATATGTGTCCTTAGGATCTTGCTAAATTTTATCGTGAAGTTTTTGAGATGTTTTATCGTGTACTGTTGGTATAGATAGCTATATATTTATGGTTGCTGGCACCAAAAAAAGAGAAAGCTTCAAATTCTTTAAATGTAATGTTGTTAAATACATACATACATACAAAAATGCCTGCGCCTGAGACGCATCTTGTCTGCACAGAATTCAGATAATACTGTTGTATCAACTAATCAGTGAAAATCAAACTCATGTGCGTTATATTATGATCCTATGAAACATTGGTAATAATTATGATGATTGAGATTCATTAACCTACACTTAAAAAAATACGTAGTCAATTGGTAGATGTTCGTTAATCTGTGTCTTTATCTGATTGAAATGTGTAATGAAATTACCTACCGATATTGTCGATTTCCTTTAAAGTTACGCGTAGAAGATTAATCCTGATAAAGTTCATTGTATTGCAATAATACTTATATCTTTGAGAAATGACGAGAAATGTTGTACAATCCTAAAATTATTGAAACTCTGGTGCAATGAGTTAATAAGCAAACTATAGTAGTCAAAATAGCTGATCATCTGAAAGTTGATTTGCTAGATTCAACATTTTTAGAATTTCTCTTTTTTGCCAAGAATTATTAGCAAATCTATTGCCAGTTTTAAAAGCATGAGCAGTATCGTTTTTAGCTAACCGATGTAGAGACAAGTTTCGTTTCCCAAACTTTTAAGTGATGCTAACCACAAAAAAAAACTTTAGTGTGCTAGAAAGATGTCTTCTGGACTCGTATAAAACAAACTTACTGTGAGTAACAAACATATGAACGGAGTGTATCCACCGCCAATTAACCGGCTCCTTATTTTTAGCAACAACAGCAATTTATTCTTTTAAAAACGGCTAGAGAGAAGTATATTATGTGTAAATGTAGATTGGTTAACTACTAATTGGAGAAGATTTGACGCGAATTTTTATTCAACATCGTATTTCATAGCCAAAGAAGTCACAATAAGAAAAGCCGTAATAACACTGCAGCTATTATTTTAAACAATGATACACACTGAATTTTTTACCGAATAAAATCTTGATAATCAGTTTAGCATACGAGAAACAATGGATCACTTATAACCGACTGAGTAATTATGGTAAACCAGTGAGTCTTCTTCACGATCGTATGTCTATATTTAGTGTATTTATATTAGTTAGCTCCATTGTTTGGTAAAGATATATGGGCCAGGAAAGGGTGATTCATAATTTCAGGTTCAGGAATTTTTAAATGCAATGAAACACCTTGTATATTGATGTCGGATTTTTAATATTTATTTTGCTAGCTGAAAAATACTTTTCAGTAATATAGCGTTGTGTGGTGTAACATGAAGGGAGAGTGTGATACTATTGTATTTTGAATCGTCGTTGTATTTCGTTTTTATGATTTATCGAGTTGAGCAAACCTTCAGACGAGTAGGAATTAAAGGTGAATGAAACTGCAGTGGAACTTTCAGTTTAAGAATCTCCAAGATTTATTTTCGATTTTGATTATTTAACAATACTTCAACTTCAACTGTGGGATTGCTCACTTCTACCGGGATAGGTAGAGGATCCTACGTTACAAGATGCCATATAAAATAACATACATAATACAACTACTACATGTAAATCGTAAAACTACACTTATATTATGCATGACTGGTGTTCAACAAAAAGTGTCGATGGTATTTATTTTATGTTACAAACTAGAAAAGAGATTGAAACATACGGTTAAATGATGTATTTTGCAGTTATATACTGATTTGTATATTACAATCGGCAACAAAAATGTAATAAGCAAATTTTATAGAAGTTTCTTTTTATTCTGTCATTACAATAATACAAATACTACTGGTGAACTATGCATCACAGTTGTTTATCAAGGGCTTGTCATCAGTTTCGCGGAACTCTAGTCGTCGTAGAATGAATCCAGTAGCAAAAAAATTAGTGACTAGCGATAGTACGTAGCAATACTGATTATATAAGGAATCCTTGAATCTGTACGTCTAAATTAATTATTAAACATTTTTAGTTTCTTCAGCATTTGTATAAGTTGTGTAATAGGGTAAAAAAACTGTTGTTTCCTGACATTATCCACTAATCGAGATATACACCATTAGAGCTCTAATTTTGTAAATACAATTTTGTGTACGTTTTTAGCATATGAGTAAAGCATGATTATAAACATTGAATAGGACTGTATTGTATTCACTTATTAAGTTAAAGTGTATTTATAAAACCTATATTTACATCATAATACTTTTAGTGTACTATATTCAATCTTTACATAAAACAATATCATAATTGTTGTTGAATTGTATTTGTAAGCAATCATTAGTTTGTAAGTCAATCATTCAAGGTTTAATTGAAACGATGAATTATTAATAATTATCAAAATATGTGATTCATGTCCGTTTCGCGTTTGATGAATAAAAGAGTATCGTAATCGGTTACTACTTACAATATTCAAATAATAATCATGTAGCTTAACATATGAACTGTACTACGACTATTACCATTTAACAATAACTTGGTAAAAAAACTATATGCAAGTGTAAAGATCGTGATGCTTGTCATTGTGAAAAAATAATTAGTGTAAATTTTTCTCCTCTTATGGTAAGTAAGCCTACAAAATTAGAAAGCAGGTCACCGTTACGTTAAGTTGTAGTGAGACAAGTATATGAGTGGAATGGAAGGCAAATGAGAAATCGATAATGTCTATAATATATGTATTGGATATTGGATTATATATGAGTCGTGAGTTTTGTCAAATAAACGTATTCTCTCACTCGTTACACAGCAAGAAAATACATTTTCCGCATTTAAAGAACATTTATGCATACTAGTATGCTAGTTAGCGTGCTATGTAAAATGAAAGTTACTTTGTTCTAGTTCGAGGAAAAACATTATTGATGCCAAGAACTGTACACACTATATGCTTTTGTATGCTCCCAAAGATTTTATTATTCTGCAGTTTTCAGAAATATAAATGTGGAAGGTTATACACATTTTTTTATTTTACAGTTTGCATTTTTACATCCATAGACTACATAATATGGCTACACGTGATCATAGTTAGTATACAGTATATATAATGCACACCATTATTTTACGACCCTCCTAGACAAGTAATTTATAAAAGACCTACGCAGATGTATCCATCTAAAAGCTCTTCTTAACGTGAAACAATTCTGTAATTATGTCATAAATCAGTTATAAATTCTCAACAATATTGTTTTTTGGAAGACTTGGTTAGTATAATTTACATTGGCTTGACCAGTTTGTAAATTAGGCATTGTGTTACGTGTTGCATAAGTGAATAGAAATAATTTTATACGGTAGAATTATCCAATTCCACTAATTTATGTTCTGTGTGCTACTAAAGCTTCACCGTTCTGGAAGGATGAAAATCATAT
>JAQGAP010004364.1:0-10606 GCA_034697805.1 Orchesella bifasciata
TATGCCAATTGCTGCTGCACAATTTGTATTTGTATTGATTGTTTAGAGGTGACATCATAACACAACATTAGACAACAATGACCGTTGTCAGCAGTCAGCACCTCTTCGTAAAAGGTCCTTGCTTGGTCAATCATTGGTGGACGTTTGTTAACGTGTCACACATAGATACATCACAATTTTAGCTTTGTCCACAATTTAACGTTATGACTGCAGTCCCACAGCGAAAAAAAACTCGTCATTGTTCACTCCAGGTAAGTATGGGCTATTACATTTTTACTTGAGACATCACGTGGAACAAAAACTCGAGTGGAGTTGATAAATCTTGCAAACATGGCGATTTTCGAGATCCCCAGTTTCTAGGTGGACCACTGAAGGTTGTACGAAGTGGCAAGGAGTAACAAAGCAGTGTTTGAAACACGGTTGCCTGTGGCATTTTTATGTTATTATTACCGTCATTACTACCATTGCATGAAAGTATCATCCTAATAATCCAGCCTCATTATCTTCATTACTAGGCATCATTGAACATGTCATATTATGCACAATACACTGGCTCTTCTATGTACCTCAACTGTGAAATTATTTTAGCTGCTGTTGCTGTCCATTTCTTTTATCGTCGGACGGCTAGTTCAAAGAATTGAAGTACCCATAAAAAATCACACCCACATTGACCAAATACAGAGCACAGCAAATTAGTCATTTAGCCAACTGCTGCGTAATGAAGAATGGAGGTAATTCATCTATTACGAACTTTGCCACGCATATTCATGCTGTATTACCTGAGGATGCTTTTAATGCACCGAGACATCATTTGGAGCTATCATACAAGAAAATGAAATTTAAAGCATTTTTGCACTTTGAGTTCAAGTTTTTAACCTGCTCATTTGAAAAGGAATTTTGTTTTTTATCATGAGGCTCGGAAACAAAGTAAAAACGCTTGAATTTTCTATGTTGACGACATCGGATATTGTTAGCTTCGCTTTTAACAGTTTACTGCTTAACTAACTGCTAGTGCTTTTTACCGTTGGGTTATTGTTGAAATGTAACGCACACTAAAATGATGTCTGACCATAGAACCACAAGTGTGTCAAACACAATCGAAACCGCTCTCAATTTCATCATAAAAACAAAATGAATTGCTTTATATTTCTAATGAATTTCGCAGTTTGCTTTGTTTTTGCATAAATTTGCATACATTTTCCTGCTCACTTCAAAATGACCAAGATACACTTGAACATGCAGTTTATTTGGTACAAATTCATTGGAGCATGATATCCTCTCTCCGCGGTTTAAAATGATTCAGTAATGAAGCACAGATAGCTTCTTAACCTACATCTTTTCATCTCTGCTTTGGTTGCAGTTATCAAGCTCACGCTGTATATTGCAGGAATCTTTGAAAAGACACGCACCCTTGTATAAAACAAATCCGTATCTTTCATTATGCCTACTTGTCCTTGTGCAGACAATGAAGCTGTGAGTGGTGCCATTGCCGTTTGAATTCCATTCTAAAGAATTCTACGCATGTGTGTGAGTGTTATGCGTTTCGTATCGTATTATGGTTGTTGACATTTAAGAGCAAGCGTTCCTTCCCTCTCACACAAGGTGGAAGAGAGACGACTTTCCTTTTCATTTGAAATCAGTGGAGCACTACGTTTTACACATTTTTGCAAAAGAAAAGCGTTAAAACCGCATGAAAATTCGGTTGTCATGTGGAAATTCACAGCTTCCGCTTTACCTATTGTATTTCAAATTCAGTCAAATTACGTTTTCTCTAATTTTTTCCAACTAACACACTTCACTGCTTCGTGTCACGGCGTCATACAAAATGAGTATTTGAATATAAATTTATAGTTTGTCAGACTCACACAAAATGCGTAGTTGCATACCTATTCAATGGTATGTCGGATGTAAATACGAACATTTATGGTATGCATTCGAATTGTAATATAAAACGAAAGCAGAACTATTGACGACGCAAATGACTCAAAAGGAATTTGCACTATATCATCTTTAATAACCACCAACCACATCACTCTGTGATATGATGCAACATCATCATCATTTCCTTTTAATAAGTTTTCAATGCCTGCCTACCTGGCCAGTCCATTACCCCCTCTTCTCTTGTCATTTAATTTGGAATGACAAGCTGAATTCAGCATAATGGCACCCACACGCAAATCCTCAGCATCAATATTAGTATCGGAGCTCCATTCAACACCTTCAGTAATTGCATGGTAACAATCCCTGGCTGTTTTTAGAGAGTGAGCTCAAGCTGTGGAATCAATCAGTACACAGCCTATATTTGAAATGCTAAATGGGATTTGATGTGCGTCCAACCAAACAACCGACTCCCAACCAATAGTGACAGCTCTTATTTGATTATCCCTTCGATTCCAATCAGTCAAACAATGAGTGCAAAAGCTCTGCTCAAACCAATGCCAACTGACGTTTTTATATAAAAGGGAAGAATAGCAAATGGGTTGTTGCATTGTCGTCTGAAAGGTCAATTCCTAATTAGAGAGTGCTGCGTTAAGTCAGATATAAACCAAATTAGTTGGAATTGTCAGATTTACATCACCTCCCCATTTAGAAAGGCAAATGTACATCTACAACTACATGACATTCTGCTGGGACAGGAGGAACAAAAGCAGCCAACACTTCGATGGAGTTGATGTGCTGCTGTGATTTTTATGTTTTGTTTTGGACAACAACATTTTTAATAAGAAGCAAGAAAGGAACTGATTTAATAAGTACGCACTGTGTGTTCCTTTTATTTGTTGGTCCCAAATGAATGTGGATTTGATTATTTAATTTGTGAAAATATGCATAGTTCCCTTTTCATGTAGATGCTCTGTCGCAATCCTAATTTTTGAGGGTTGCGTAATAGATCATCACCTTCTTAACCAACATAATAGGGACTATCCTCAGGATTGAGTTGCCTAGTCCCTAAATTCAAATGGAAGGAGAGTGGGAGATGGCTCAAGAATTAAATCAAGATAAAGCTTCCTTGTTGACTTTAAACTGATTACGAGATGAATGAAATGATTATTATGCTGATTACACAGCTTAAATTAAACTCATACTCTAAAGTAAGAAAGGCAAGTCAGTCATAACAAGGAGTAAACAACAGTTTTTACATGTTAAACAAGAAAAATGTCTCCTTTTAGTTATGTACTTCTGGGATAATCATCGTTTGCATACCGTGCTAATTCATAATATACAATTGCTCGCTACCAGTTTACGTGTGAGGGCACAGCTTCTGTTATGAATTTTTGTAATATAAATTGCTTAAAGACTGTAATTTAACGTGTTGTGCTGAAGCAATCTAATAATTTATGCAGAGATGCTTATCTTTTATGTACAAGAATAGGAAATCTCGAGTTATTTCAAAGTCGCAGAACTTCTGTCAAGTTTGCAAGACTTGTAGACTGCATTTGGCCACTTCTGCTGTGCATCCTTTACTCAATGAAAAGTTAATCTTGTAAAGATCGCTACGACTTGACTTATTGTTGTAGGCACGGCTCAACCTTTGCCTCATTATATTTATTATTGTATTGCAAAATCGAGAGCAAAGCTCAACGGTGGAGGCACTCCACTGCAAGCAAGTTGAAATAGGGAAGCCTCACAGCACTACCATCTTGACTGAGAATGTTCGTGCCGATCTCAATAGTTAACAGAGCTTATAGAGCTACCATATTATTAAAAGCAAAAGTAGTAGCACCATCCATATGCAATGCAACACTTAAGTATGTATTTAACTCAGGTTTTTATATGTCCGATGCGAAGTGGGAATGCCAGCTTAAACTAAAGGATTATTGCCAAACCCTTTAGTTTTATAGTGTAGCAAAAATATGATTTTTACCAGAGTGCATACAACAAAAGTACATACAAGGTTGCAGCATTGCAATGAACTAATAGATCTTATTTTTATCTAGAACTAATCACAACTCTTAAGTCTGTATTATTGTACCTAAACTAGCTACACGATTGCAGGCGACTGGAGTAAGTACGCACATTTTTTGCAATATAACTTTCATTTTCAATGTTATTTGATTTTATCATATTACCAACACCCCGTAATAAAAATGAATGAAGTATCGTATTGATAAATTGCCTTCCCACTAGCTATTGCCATTCTTGTACTTTAGAAGCCTAGAAGGAATGTTGAAAAGTGTGTGAATATTCTTGTTTTAACACTCGTTTTAGATTCCTTAAAAGTGCCACGACATAAGAGGAAACGACGCTTTCTTTTTCACGACGGATTTAAAAGTTTTAACCATTTGAAGGTTTCATGATAGTGTTTTTTTTCTGAAATTCGACTTCACTTGCCGATGTTATGACATTTTTAATGGTGACTTCACGACCCACCGTTTATTTTGTCACTTGTGTTGTATGTAAATGTATGTAAGCAATTCAATTCCGCCATTGCTATCTGTCTGTCATATCGCACAAATCCCCCATTTCGGCTCAGTTCAGAAACTTGATGTACAAAAAGTGTCACTTATTTTGACTAAAGTATGAATAATTACTGGCACGACTTGTTGCCATAAGTGTGCAACCGTGTTAGCTATATATGACAAAAATTTGAAATTTTTTAAATATTAAAGCGAAGCGATATAACAGTCTGCAACAATATTCACGCATTTAGTGGTTGTATGGAAACTATCAGAACTAGAAAACACCTTGAGTAAAAGTTGTCAACTCTATCGTTTTCTCAGTTATCATCATTATTATCAGGCACCATCTCGTAAAATCCTAGCTACAGCTCTCCAAAGCCCCTTGAACAGATACCCATCAAATAACTTTACGGTGTGCTACAAACATCCTCGCTCGTCTTCACTTTTGCCGTGTCCATCATCACAGCAATTAAATGTGTAATTGCAGAACTCGGCAATAAGCGATAAGGATTAGTAATTAATATTGAATGGGACATAATAACACACTTTCTGCGTTTCACTTATCATGTGCTTTCAAAGCGGATAAGTAGACTATGGCTTGCCTTGCGGTATTCAATGAATTTATGGAAGTTTGACGATCGCACTAGCAACTACGGTAGGTACACTTACTTGGTGCAGAACATTAGGATAAGCATACAACAAAGTTCATGAATTTCACTGACTGCGAACAATTTTCTCCACTTTAACGCTTCATCCTCTGCTGAATGTCACTTTTTATGAGTTATTAATGGATATTAAAACCGATTCTGCCATTCCCTCCAATAGAAGTCTCGCCTCACTATCGAAACTAAAGTGTGATCATGATCATCTCTCCACTTTTCACCTAGCGATATGGCTTGCTGATTACTGGTTATTAAAATCACTCGCTATGAAATTGAATTGAAATCAAGCAAGTAACGAGAACTGGCAGGGGGATTTAAAGGTGGCTTGTTTGCAGCTGTGACTGATTACGCCAGTGCGTTAAAACCAGAGTAGTAGTTTATCCACCTGCAACTAATTTGAATTTCTACAGTTTACGAACTTGAGTAATACATCAATCCAATCTAAGAGTTAATATACCAAACCAAGCCACCTGAGATTTTTTTCAATTGAATAAATCGTCCGGTATTTATCACTTCAATGCGCAACTTTAGGGTTATTACCACAGATTTCACTGTGAGTTATCAAATCCATTTTCTACTCGTTCACATCGGCTGGCTCTGCAGCATTATATAGGACGATAAGAATATGCTATTATTATGTCGCTCTTGTCGTTGTTCGAACTTTTATGTTTATCACTATCTCCGACAATGAAAAACATATACGTGACAGTGAAATGCTGAGAAATTTGAGCACGTTAATTTGCTATCACGATAGAATAAATTGTTTAAAGTTTAGTTTTCATTTATGCAGATTATGTGAGAGGAATACTATATAAGCTTCTATATTAACTATAGTTAGTAGAGTTCAAAAGTGTGCATAATGAGCCCTTTGAAATGTATTGCGCTAATTTGCTAATAGAAATCAAAAAAGCATACGGAAATCTCAAACGCGTTGAAATATATTAGTTGCTGAAATTTACGTTTCATCGTGTTGGCATTTGAAGATGTCTGATGGTGATGATAATGATGATGCTTAAATATCAATGTAAAATGCAAGCTTGAATAAACAAAGCAGAAAACATGCACGAAAGGGCTGTATGGCTGCGTTCACAACAGAATCAAGTCGTAAATAAAGAAGACACACTGTGCGGTGAATTTATGCAAATATGCAAGTTAATGGGCCAACTATTCAACGAGATGAAAGCGGTTTTCTGGCCAGGAAGAACTCTGTGTCATGCTTCTTGAATTCAATATTCGAAAGCGGTTGTCCGCATTCAGGCCTTAAGCCTTTTGTGTGTGCAATATTATTCACGGACGTATTTCTAATTGGTAGGCATTTGTTCCGTTTAAATAAACATAAGTTCCATTGTCAATTTTAACCAACGAGATTCAATCAACGGATTGTAATTTCATCGGTTCCGGGATTTCTGACAACCTACAGAATCCACACACGTTCCTGCCTTTAAATATGCAAATCAAGGAAATCAGCAATTCATCGATCTCCACCCAAAAATAATGTTGCTAAATAGTTTTGGTGTGATTATGAATTATAAAATATTGTTTCATTTTTAATGGAATGCAATAAGTATGTGTTCATAATTGTGGCTGAGGCATATCCGCATTTCGTGAGCTTACTAATGGATCACTACACTCGTTGGCGTTATTCATTTGCAAAATGTTCGTTCTATTGAGAACCTTGTCAAAAGGTAGACCATAGTCGAACATTGGTTTTTTTCTGTTCTCAACCATCTTAAATTTAATGTAATAATTCTTCATACTCGGTTGTATTATAAATGAGCAGAAGAAATAAAATGGGTGTGGATCATACTGTAGCTGCAAAGATGGATGATTCTTTTTCCGACTGAGTGCACAAAACTCAATAGGAAAAATATGCAATGTATGTACAAATAAACAAATCATACAGAGATGCAAAAGACTCATTGGGTACACTGGTATTCTCATACATGAAAAAATCTTCAAACGTTTGTATTGCTCATAATTTTCAGGTATATGTGACTGGATAGTATGTGGGTGTTTTTGTAAGCCTTCCCTAATGTGAGTAATAACGTTACTTTTATTTTAAAATGAATTTGAAGATTATACGTAATTGGAATTATTTGCAAAAAGTTAATGCTATAATGCTTGACTTATCTTAATCTTTTAATAAAATATTTAAGCTTACCCAAGGTCATGAGAATCTTCCAGGCGAAGCCTCGATGTGCTGCCGTTTTGAACGTTTGCTCCTCCATTTTGTACGATTTGTTGTGTTAAGTATTCTGGATTCCTTCCAAAGCTAATTGTAGCTGGAGACTACAAGTTACTTAACAAAATGTAACTAGATATTATACTGGCACAATTTTTAAAGAAATCGTTACTTGCTTTCCAATATGTGTTAGTCTATATGCTTATAGTTCGTGTATTAAACGTTTATCACGATACGACTAAATTGTTCATGTAAATTACATCACCATGATTTGAGTAGTTAACGGCAATTAGTGAACAGTAGCTAAAACTAGATATGTCACGCATTCTGTCAACTCAGCCAAAATATCAACAATGCTCAAATTAGCTAGAAAATGTGTGATTGTCATACATCAGACGTTTCAAGCGATTTGAAGTTTTGTGTCCGAAACAGCAGACTAAATCGTGATCATATTTGCTAATTGTCATACATAATGGCATTGTATTTGTAAAATTTTAGCGCATTTAATTTTTTAAATGACTTTTTGTAAAATTTCGTTCTATCAATAAAAATGCTGCATTTCATCAGATTTTTGTAATCACCTAACTGAATACGCATATGAAAAGTTTGCACATATATCACACCAGAAAGGAGGCGTGAAAAAATGGTTTCTAAAGTTGTCCTATGCACGCAGAATAGTCTCTTGAACAAAGCAACATGTGCACGTTCACCGTAATTAACAAACACGACGATAAAAAATGAAAGGAGTGCAGTGTGGAGATGTACACCTAATGAAATTCAGCAGCGGATGAATTATATGTAACGTAGAGCTCTTCTTCTGAGGATTTCCGTAATCAAATGTTTTCCGGTCTTTCTTCTTCTTCTCGCCTCACAATTCCGTTCTCATCATTCATCTCTCCGTCACCCAGAGCAGCAGTAAATGCAACAGGTTGACTGAATATAGGTATTGCACTTCTTGTTTCTTCCTCTAAACGTGATGTGAAGAAGAAGAGTTGACGTTGACAGCCTTACTGATATTATTATTCTGCACTCGGTAAATAACTAGACACAACTATTAAAAACACTGATGACTGACTGAAGAATTCACTTTATAATGTTTTGATTGTTGTAATATGAAAAGTAAGAGTAAATGCTGAGCTCAATAAAACCTTGCGTGCTCAACAACAATCATCGTCCTCATCAGTTACGTAGTTTTACGGGGAGTAGTAGGAGTTGTAGCAGCAAAACAGGAATACACTTAAGAACCAAACTGCATCGTTTTTGTTTTACTTTTACGAATATTTGCTTATGAGACTAGTGGAGTAGGTATGTATATTTTTTTAATCTAATGGTGGTAATAGTAATATCATATCTTTATGAGAAGATGATACACGCATCCGTAAATAAAAACAGTGGCCGCTTTGCTCATTTTACTCAAGCATGCTTACGGCATTTACTTTTCCTTTCCTTTTGAATGAACAAACGTTGACTTAGCTTTTTGTCCCACCACACACACTACTCCCTACCGTTGCCAGTACATTTGATGCAAATTGTACAAATGTTTTTGCAAACTCCACTGTTGTGGGATAAAAGTAGGTGCATATAATAGGCACAGTCTTGTTGAATAAGCTGCTAGACAAATAGATAGTTTTCGTGCACTGTCACATGAGCGAATGATTGCTTTGGGAAGCCTCTTTGCTGGCTACAGTCAGTTACTTTCTGTTTACTTTAAATTCACTTCTGTCAATGCTGTCATAAAACGTTCTCTAATCACCGATGCACAAGTACACCTACTGTCTTACAAGCGTTGTAAAACAGAGAAGACGCGCCACGGCTTTAACTATTCTCAATGAGTTTTTTAAATTTCACTTTGAGACCCTTGAAGGGATTTTATTTAATTTGGTCACTGTGGGATTGCGGAAATGTTTTATTTTTAAGAACTTTGCAATCACCTAAACCCACACAAATGTTCTTCACAATTATACTAACTAGATGTATTAAGGATTGTCTTAAGAAAGCTGTTCAATGTGAACGGAAGAAAAAATATTTGAGTGGCTACAGATTGTATGTGATCCTCTCGAAATACATTGGCCTACTGATGGTCAGACCTTTGAAAACATTGATTGTTGATGCAGTGGCAGTCAAAGACGATACAGGAGAGCTGCATGCTGAGGAGCCGAGATTTCTACAGTTCTTTAATGTGTTTTGCATTTCTATCCCAACCCAATGTGTATGTGAAGGGAATGAAAAGGACCGAAATGCATGTGGTACATGTAATGCTGATATACAGATTGTTGTATTGCTTTACCTTACCTTAGGACGAGGCATGCTGCATTGTTGAATACAGAATGTGCGTGAAACAACTCTGCTGCATTGTTGGGGAGTGCTGCAAACACATACGGGGTAAAAAGCTACAGGAATGGAATAAATTGAATGCATTCTTGTATATACTACTGCCTTCAAGAAACCCTTCTTCATAACCTCTTTAGGTTAATTGTATATTTGTCTGTTAAGAAGTTGTTTTATATTACTTATACGCAAGATCGAGTTCTATTCTGAATGTATGCTATTATTGCTATGGATCGTTCTGCGTAAATGGGCAATCTGTACTGTCGATTTCATGTCAAATGGATTGGAGATTTTTTAAGGCATTAATAATATTATATGTTTTATAATTTTAAGCATAATATAATGTGTATTATGTTAGCTATCATTTTAAACAACTTTCAGTACACAGTCACATGTTATTATCCTGTTAAACAAGAAAATTCCTATTCAACTAAAAATCTAGTGGGAATGTTGAATGTTGTATGGGAGTTAAGTCATAAGTGGTGAATGACATTTTGCATAGGTTCACATTTAAAAAAAATACCTAATTACACTTGTTAGCATGAAGCAGCAAAGTGAATGTCCAAAAAAAACACTAGCGATCAACGTATTTTAATGAAATTAATCCAAGAGTATGATTACTAATTTGTTAGCAGTCTGTTGCCAGTTGCAGCTGTAATATAAGGCGTTATATAGATTTTTAAATAGCAAATAATTATTCCGATTATTTTTCCTTAAAATCTTCATCATTCTAGATGCAAAAATGTAATAACGTTTTACAATCATTGTGAAGTCTCTTCGCTTTATTTTTTTGAAATATTGCATTTAAACATCTTCTCTCATAAAAAATATTCATGAACGAGTCGAGTAAAAATCAAAAGATCCGGAATAAGCCTTTGGTATAAGCCTTGACGTTCGGTCTGTGACACTGATTTAGAATATTATTCATCCAAAAATTCTTTGGACATGCCACAACGGTGTGGTAATCAAAGGATCTGTATAAAAGGAAGAGGCTCTGTAAAAACTCAAAGTATGCTTCAAGGATACCCAACAGATTT
>JAQGAP010004365.1:0-10602 GCA_034697805.1 Orchesella bifasciata
GCGCAAAAATATTTCACCACCTCTTTAAATATGCACATTATGTGGTTTATCTACAAGAATATAATCCAGGCAAACTAGTCAGACGTCATGCAATATACATTTGATTATGCAATATAATTTTAATAATCCAGGTATGAAACAAAAGTATGTATGTAAACTATATCAGGATTTGTTTGTTGTGAAACTGAGTGAGCCAAACTGGTTTCTGAGTTTATGTTTCTGCTCAAACCCATGTCCATGATGATGGTTAGCTACGCAAGTTCTGCTGCAAGAGGCACATACATTCGACATACATTGCATTATTGACATAAGGTTCCTTTTATCTTGGGATTTGTTCAAATGAACTGGTTCCAAGACAAAAATGAAGCTTCACTATTTTTGTCAGCATTTAAGTTTTTTAACGGCTTCCATTAATATCATTCAGACGAGTTAATCTACCAAACTGGTAAAATATGATTGTGAGTTTAATAGTAAATTGATAACCAGTTGTACAACACCATCTGGCCCTAATAATTTAAATGAATGAGAGGATGGCCACATTTTCTGGACACTACACGAGCTTCGTACTTCTGCTTTAACTCAGCACATATGATTCAAACTCTAGTCCAAATGGAACGATTGGTTTGATATTGCTGCACATTCAAACGGTGGTTTTCACCAGGAGAAAGCAGCATCATAAAAACTTTCAACAGAAGTATCTAATTATGAATATCGAATCGGGTAATACAGATTACAAATCCAACATTAAATAAATTTACGAAAAACAAACATCTAAAATTACACAAAAATTTTCTTTCAGTTTTGAAGAAAATGAGTAGGATATTATTTTATAATGTTACATATTTTCCACGTCAGCACAAACCGCTAAATTAGGATAGAATTTCAAGTATTGTCTTTACTTATAGCTTTACATAGCGTCAAGCCGTTTCGTAGGTGCATGTACAGGTGCACGAAAAATCCTGTTCAATCCAGGCTTTCATAGTTTTCAACTTTCAGTACTTCAGTAATTAGTAAAAGCAAAATAAAACTGAAATATTACACTTAGCAAATTTAAATTTGAGAGAAAAGTCAACTTTCCTAGTTGTATTATTTGGACCAGTTTTTCAATGGATTCGTCCTACATTTTGTAAAAGGTATCGAGTGAGAATTTGTCATTGAAGCGAGTTTTCTCAAGTATCTAATTGACAGGTACAGATGCATGAAAACTTACGTTCATAACAAAGCCATTTTGAAGCATCAATATAGTTTGTTACATACTGCTCCGCATTGCATCAGGCAATAAATTGAGGAGCGTTTAGCGGATGTACCTGCTCCACAATCTCATTAAATATGCACATTATGTAACATATCCACAATACAGCTCTCGTGTTTCGAGTAAGCAAGTTAGAATTTACGCAACATAGTTTCTTGTCATTATGATATCCAAGTGCGAAACGAATTTATGTATGCATAAACTGGAAAATGATTACATCTCTCTATAGATGCTTTTTTCTAGTGAAAGTAGATAACTTGCTTTGGATGTCTCCAGCTTGCACCGAAGCTCAACGTTAGGTCCACACAATCTTTGTATAGACTGTTCCGCCCGATGTATATAACAGGTTTCCCTTTTACAGATATACAGGCTGCTTCGTCTAAATCGAAACAAAGAACTGGAAATGTGTCAGTTGTTGGCACAACCAGGTACGAAATATTGCCAACCTTCAGAAACCTTATATTTTTTTATTAAAATGCAACGCAGTTAAAAAATCATCTTGCTAAAAGTCAGCTGAATTCCATTACGGAATATGGAAGCTAACTAATTTCAAACGAAGAAATATTAGTATGCACGTGAGAATTTGAAAGGTACCTGATTCCTTACAAGTTTTTCAGCTTCCGTTCCATATTTGATTTGTACATGCATTCCAGGTGGAGCTTTATTTATAGATAGAGCCATCCATATTAAAATAGAGATTTTCATGAACTGGACTGGAAATGGAATATTCACCAGTTCGAGTAACCGTACAAGGATAATTAAAACCAAAATTATTTAATACAGTCACTGTCGTGCATTCTGCATTATAATAATGCCACGTATTATGGTTTTCAGCTCGAAAATTTTGGGTATAAAAGCTGGCCACTTTGTTGGAATCAGACATCAGCTCACAATTGTCTTACAACAATCAACATCTCTAACCTCTCCTGCTCCACCGAACAGAAAACCAACCTTTTCGTCAACAATGGCTCTCAAACTTGCATTCGTTCTGGCACTTGCCCTCGTTCTTCTCGTTGCTGTCCAAGCCACTCCGATCCCGGATGAGGCTGCTCCAGAGGAATTGACCATCACTTGTGATCCAGGCATCTCGGACGATGAGTGCCAAGCCAATATCCGAAAGGAGTTTGAAGCCTTGAACCCTGGAATGGAATTTACATTGACAAAGCTGGAGGCTCCGGTTGAGGATCATGACTAAAATAGGATAATTATCAACCAGATCCAGCTTTCACTTACAGACTTTAAATTTTAAATGATATTGTTGTACTTTAATCCTTATTGGCAACTTTGAAATTTTACTCATGTATTCGGTTTGAAAAATTGATTATAAATTTGGTAGTTATGGATTACTTGGGATGACCATGTATAATAAATCACATTACATGAATATGTTGTCACAGATTCAATTTAAGCATACATAAATATTTTTAGAATAATTGCATAAAAGTAGTGGAGTGCATTGCAGTTTTTGAGTTTGTTGAAGGGTAATGTTATGTATCACATAGCATCCTGCTCTATTGCAATATGTGGAAGCAATTACTTTACGAAAAAAAGGTTTCCAAACACACAATGAAAAAAAATTGGAACATAAAAGCAATATTATGTTATAATATTTGTTTTTATTTCGAACTCTGTAGTATTGTCTGAGAACTACGATATTTGTGCATAATTGATGCATTTTCAGTCCCCAATGTACTGCTTGCAAACGTTTTCACCGAATGTTATGTTTTATTTAAAGTGAATCTCAAAAACATGCACGGAAACAAAGATGTTCAAGACGACTCAGCATCATTTGTTAAATGATAAAATTTTTATCTGCTTTTGTGTTCACAACCGTTATTTCAGGTTGTTTTGCCCTGCTATCTTATCAAGTGTCCATTTGCACAATGCTTCAGTTCCGAATGGATGAAATTATATACCATTTTATCAAGTGCAGCCTAATTATGTGTGACTTCTCACTTTTACTATAATCCTACTCAACGAGTGCAGAACCAAGTGCAGACGGAATGAAACAAGTAGTTGTTTAAAAAGTAAATAAATGTAAATCCAGGCTGACTGTTTACGCTTGTCAGGATGAGGTGGTGAACGTGATTCCAGAACAAGAATTACTGATCGTGTTTCAGTTGGCTTCCATTAATATCCCAATTTCCCATCAAGGTAATGCTTCATTATACAGAATTATAATTGCATAAAAATTTGCCGGGAATATATATTTAGTTTACTTGAGACTTAATTATTTGTACGGAGACTTTATAGGCAGCCGATCCAGAATATTTTTTGCTTTCATGGAGGATAACTATGCGGTAAGCTTTGGGTATATGTTTATTTTGGTCTCGAATTTAATGATTTAGCAACAGTAGTTTACTATGATTACCCGTGTGGATTTCATTGAAAGTTAACTGTTCGTGTGTCGATTCCAATCCGAAGGTAGTAGCTCGTTGAGCATAATATATTATTATGAAATGTATCTACTTATACATACATGGAATCATTTAGATTATTTTAATGTTCAACACATAATAAATTAGCAGGGATAATGGGGTGGCTACAACTTTTTAATTCATAATGGATACTTCAAAATACTAATATTTGCTCAAAAATAATTTAGCGTAGAAATAAGTAGCACAAAAGCTACCTCATAAGCTATTATCGTGAAGAACTCGCATACACATAAAACCAGTTCTTGCTTTTTCTAAACTTTCTCAGCATCACTCTTCCTAGCTATCAACCGCCCTCAATTGGTTTAGCATGGAAGTTTACACACATTGCTCATATTCTTTGACCGGAATCATGAAAAGTAAAGGCAGGCAGTAAGTAAAGTTGAGGCACTTCCTTCGCATTTGTTATGAACCTCGGCTCCGAAAAATATTGTTTGATCATTTCCAGAAAGTAGTTTGACAGATTATATTATAAGCATTTTAAAAGAAGGTATAAAAGGTGAGGTATTGTTTTTAAAATCTTCATGTTTCTGGCAGAAGCCAGACTTGAGCTTTTGATTGTTGATTTCTTTATTCAGATAAAATAAATTAGCAAAGCCTATAAAAGAGTTCGCTAGGTTTATCTACCCTCAGCAAAAACTATCATTTTCCTGGATATGTATGCTACTTCCAAAGATATTTTTATTTGTTTTATACATTTTACTGAGCTTCTCTTTTTTGCAGTAGTATAAATGTTAGTTATTGAAGTTTCAGATTACCCCATTACATAAATTGATGTTGCAGAGCCCAAAAATACAGTAAAATGAGATGGTGCAAAGACTAGTTTTTCTGCACATGTGTGAGTAAATACGTGTATAAACACTGACATCAGACCTAAAAATCGGCTCATAAACATTACAAGTAACCTGCCGAGGTTAACATTGAAACGCATCTCACATCTCATAAGATGTCAAGATTTATACGACTCCTTGTTCTGAATCAATGAACTATCTATCCCTCTTCCAGATCTACAATTTTGTTAGGTTGGCACTTTGAAAAGTGGTGAAACGTTTGTAGTTTTTACCTACGAGTTGCAATATAAATATTAGGCAACTTTATTTTAACTGAAAGGAACTTTCTGCTCGGAAGCATGCCAAAATAGTAAACCACCCTAAGTAGCATTGTCTACAAAACCATTTTTAAATTAGTTTCACACATACAGACATGATGGTAATGTTATTAATGAGTTAAGGAAGTATTTGAAGGGCAGCATTGCATTCGTTGCAAACATAAAAGAAGTTTGTTGATTTCAGATATTGTATACTCTAGCTTTTACTACTTACTATAATCCAACTCCACCTGCTAATCCGATGCAGATGATATAAGACAAGTATTTGTTTCGTAAATAAGCATACAAATGTTTACGCTCGACAGGATACGACGTACTCCAGTTGAGGCATTATTTATTGTATTGCACTGAGCTTTCATTATTGCCACGATTTCTCATCAACGCTGCATTATACAGAATTTATAATTGCACAAAATCCACGGGGAGTCTCCGTCTAGATTATTTTACACTTTTTTATGCACAACATTATTTATATAGGCAGTTGAGATAGATTATGTTGAAGAAAAGCAGCTTTCAAGTTAACCAAATTCCAACACATGATACCAAAAATTATAACTCATATGGAAAACTTCATACACATTCTTACTGCAACAAACTATAGCACGCCACTTCAATATCATTGCAATGTTCAACAGGTCAGCCACCTATCTATATTTTATGCGAAAAACACACACATTTACCAGCTGTCATTAACGTGCTACCCATTTGTTAGTAATTTTTAACAAAAACTAAATATATTTGCAACGCCAGTTTACAATGCAGCAGCAGCGGAAGGTGAAACCAAAGGCCGCATAATATTACGGGTTGCGCAAATAATTTAAACCTTACACGTTTCAACGTGTAGACAGCATCGTATACATAAAGGGTTATCAATGTTGGCAATCTTATAACCAGAAACCCCACAAAAACATCGCAAACCTTGCAAGAATACGAATTGCATTACAGGCAATCTAATAAATTAAACACGTAGACTCGGATCGGATTTCTATCTTTGATACATAACAAATTTGTCGCGATTATACCCATTGAAATGAAACAAAGTTGCAGAATTAGGGAAAGCCCTTCTCAAAGCGGCCCTGATTGAGGCATTGAACTTGAGTTGTAGTGTAGGAGGTGTGAAACTATGGGCGGTATGAGTTACTAGCTAATTTGATTACCTTAAGTGTTCTACATTTACTTAATTAGCTCGAATAATGAATTAATTACAGCTTTTAATGTATAATGGACACTTAAAAATATTAATAATTACCAAAAAGAAAATTACTACAGATATGAGTAGCACGACAGCTTTCATTCGGAGCATCCAACTTAAATGCATAACCAGTTCTTGGATATTACTTATTATGACTCGCTGGAGCTCACATCTCACATCTAAATACCTTCAGTTTTGTATGTTTATGTTAATAGCTGCACATGTATTCTCACATCTATATCTTGTATGAACATCCTTTGCATGTTTTAAAACATGCTCTACAAAACCTGGGGATCCTCGTCAGAAAAGTGTTTGCAAAAAAAGTTGTATCAAGTTCCAATATAATTATTTCATTGTACTTGCACGTAAGGTAAACGTGTGGGGAATGCAAAGTGTGAACTTAACGTGTTTTATGAATTTAAGAAAATCATGAAACACTTCTGATGTCTGTTTGGCTCTCATTTGATGACCAGATCATACCCACCTGTGAGTCATTCTGCCCCATAAAATGTTAAATAGATAAAGAATTTTAGACATGTGCTGATTTTCCGAAATTTTGTCCCCGTCAGTCAATATGAAAATTACATAAATCAACTTCCCATATATTTATATGTTATTATTATAATGGTTTCTTATTGATTACTAATTTACTCATCATCAAGTTCTAAAAAAATGTTTTACAAGGTGGTTTTATTTCTTATGTTCGTTATTCATCAGTTTATTGCTTTTACATTATTACCTATTACACTGCGTTGCATTATTACAAATCAAGGACATTAAATACGAACACTCTCAAATTAACCGGAAGGAAGACTTTGCTAAATATTTGCTTCTGGTAAAGTTTTAAGATCACACTTGATGAATGGCATGAATTGTTGAGTATTCAATCCTTAGTCAATGTTAGTATGGCGCCAGCGAACATTTTCAACATGTATTCATTTTGCGGCGAAAGTTTTAACTGGCATTCAATAAGGAAAGTTTAAACGGACGCTTTTTGTTTGATTGTTTTGTCCCTGGTGTTAATCAATCCTAATTTTAATGTCACGAAAGGATCTTTAGTTTCTGAAATTTATTGAAATATTTTTAAAGACAGAAATAGAGAAGTACGATTTAACATACAAAATATAATGTTTAACTGATTTTGAACAGGTGGACCAAATTACCTTCGAATTTATGACATTCACGATAGCTTTTACTTTATTGAGATTTCATTCCTTAATATCGTACCAGTGGGCATTTACACCAATTTTAATTTTGACGGCGTAAATGCTTCCCTGGTACTCACATAGGATGATAAATAGAGGCGCAAGGTTTATTTTGAGTTTTAGCTGAAAACACGTGAAATTAAGAAAGTACTTTTCTACTAGGCTTCTAGTGAGTATCGGGTTATCTGCCGATATAAACAAGTTTAGATTTGGCTTATATTCTCTTTCTGAATCGTATAATGTTATTCGGACCAATAGAATAATATACAGGGTTTTCAATCCCACTCCACTCACACTCCTCATTTCCGCCACCGGATCGGATGCAGAGTGCATGAGCAGACAAGAACTTTTGCATGTTCAGTTTTTCTATGCAACAGCAATTACTAATTTTATTAATCGAATAATATTTGTTCCTTTCTTCAAAATAGAATTATATAGAAGTGTGTATAGTACTGTAATACCATATAGCAACATGTTTTCACAGAAAATATCTTTTACATCCAGATGGGGAATTACTCGGGATCAAATTTGCACAGCGTGATAGTACATGCAGTAATTTCTTTTGAGTATTTACAGGAAAGTGAGATAATGCAAAAATGTACAAAACAAGTGCGGGTGGTTTGATTGATGGTTGGATTGGAGTTTTAATCGTAAGTGCAGTTTTTCTAATTTTCACACACCTTGTTTTGTAACGGAACTGCGGTCTACAATTCAATCAGCTTGTCGCATAAATTTACTTCGGTTTAACTTTTATTTCCGGATGATTGTAGACACAAGGGCAACACTGCGTTCAACAATTTCTTTGTAGTGTAGAGGTTAAGTAAAAATGCATGGCGCATGTTTGACCTTGAAGGAATAGACATACGAACGAACTTGCTTGCTGAGTGCGCTTGAAACCTTAACATAAAGCTTATTGAGTTATAGTCTTCCGGTGTCTGGTAGGTACTTGGAAACGGGTTGGTTGGGTTTTGACCTGTTTCAAATGAATGATTTGTTTGGGATAGGCCTTGCTTTATCATCGCATGCAGTTTGTATTAGTTGTAGCATTTTATTACCGCTATAGAGCTACCTACGAATGTCGGTGTGATGAAAATATTAATCTGACGGCAGTTTCCTGGGACTCTTTCCTTTCCTTCATCTTATTTAAGTGTGGAGTGAGCCAGGCAGCATTTAAAAAAATGTGCGTGCAATTCTACTTTTTATAGAAAAAGTGTGTTTTAAAAACTTGTATTTCATGAAAATTATGACCACACCCCAACTTTGACCACATAAGTCGTAGTTTATATGCAGTACTTAATTTCCTCAACAAATGAATAAATTCAATAATGCAGATGCATATGAATGCAGAAAAACAAAAAAATAATTGTAAACCTTCTTTCAAAAGTATTTTTCACAATTTAGAAAAAATGAAGAGGGCACAGTTCCCCATAGTACACAAACTCACTCCTGCATAAGGTATTATCGCAAGCAAGTTGTCAAAGATTTCTTAAGTGATGGTAATTGAATGTATTACGACAACCACTTGATAAATTGTATAAATGCGTAATTCAGTCCACAAAGGAAATTATAACGTTCCAGGCAAATGCATTGTCTTCTTTTGTCCCATTTTGATCAGAAACGTGGGTAAAAAAAGGCCCAAGAAAATCGAACAGCAGCAAACTTCATTATTTGTTTTTACATTCTGTATAAAAAACTTCAGAAACCAAAAATAATACTCTCATGAAATTAAACCCTTTATATTGGTATGAATGAGAGCTCAGTGTAGTACATAAATAATGCCTCAACTAGAATCGACTTCACAGTCGTATCCTGTCGAGTGTAAAAATTCCGGCTTGGTTTACTTCGTATTTTATTAGTAAACTTGTTCGTTATATCAAATGCAATATCTGACAGATGAACCAGTTTTATGATCGTCATCTGAACAACGCAAAACTACGTTTTAAATACTTCGCCTGCTCATTATTTGCAGCGAACAAACTTTTTAATGCAAAATCTAGTTTCGCTTGAAATACTATGAATAAAACATTTACGTGGGAGTAAGGAATTACATAAACGAAGAACTCGCACATTGATCTACAATGTTTAAAATCAGAACTGAGCATATAAGTGTTCTTCCGATCCAAGAAATTGGTTCAGTTTAAAGTTAGTTGCCTAAGCGTTTAGGTATCAAAGTGTAGGTACTCAAGAAAGAACAGAAATCAAGTGTTTTTTTCATGTTTGAAAAACGAAACACAACGATCACCAAATAAATTGAAGATATCAACTCTTCCTGTATGAGTACCAGCGTAACATTTATCCCGTAAAATTTTATTTGGTGTAAATGTACTCTGATACAAAATTAAGGATAGAATATTCATCAATTCAGAAATAACGCCTACTGGAAATGGAATTTTGATACGCTGCAGCAAACAACTGGTTCACAAGACAGCGAGGAGTAAACATCATCCGTGTTCCAAAGAATCCGGAACCTAAACTAATCCAGAAAGTAAGGTTTCTTGGCATTATTGTAACAGCGTCCAGTATAAATGCCAGGGAGCATTTTTCACCGTAAATAATATTCGGTGAAAATGTTCGCTGGCACTGTATTAAGGACTAAAAGGACATCAAACAAAAGCACCCCATCGTAGTTTCCTTACAATATTACAAAGCCAACAATAGTTATTCCTGGGAAGTTGTTCATATTTCATTTGAATAATGACCGTCCACATCAACGTTATCAATAGAGTTTATTAAAAGGTAATGCGAAAAAAATGAGTAGAATTAGGAATGATTATGATGTGATAATGATACGGTTGGCTATGCAGGCGTGTGCGTTGAAAGTTTGCTCAGTAAAATAGCTTGAAAACATTGCATCCCAACTGGTTTTGGTTGAATACCCACCACTTTCCGATTGCAGTTGTCTTTTCGCAAGTATGCTCGGACAATGCATTCCCTAAATTATTCTTTAAACCTTTATTATAAATTGCATGATCTTGCATTACTCAGTATTACTATGGTCCAGCATAGTGTGCTTCGGCAAATGTTTTCTTTATAAAGCGATTGCTTCCGCATTTTGCAAATGAACATAATGTATTTTGCTAACTTATTAGTACCCTTCAGCTCAAAAACTACACACGAATGTATCACTTTTACGTAATAATAATACAAATAATTATGCATGCCCAAATTATAGCCGCAACAGCACAATATTCATGTAAGGTTTTTTATTTCACATGGTCATCCCATGCATTCCATAATTACAAATTTACAATAATTTTTTCAAATCAAATATAGCCAAACATGAGTAAAATTTCAAAGTTGCCAATAAGTTTTAAAATGTGTAAGTGCTGGGTCTATCCGGTTGAAAATTATTATTCTTTCTTTTCAGCCTTTGTCACTTTGAAATTCATTCCTGGGTGCTCGGCTTCCAT
>JAQGAP010004366.1:0-10597 GCA_034697805.1 Orchesella bifasciata
AACCGGAAACAATTGGATGAGCTCATAGATGTAAATTAGCTGGTTGCAGGATGGACATCGCATTCTGTAAATAGAAAAGTTTTTCTTAGGAAGTGATGCTGACGATATTCAAATCAAGTGTACTTTTCAATGCTTATAGCTACAATAATATAACATCAACGACTACTTTTAGCAACCCCTGAAGCAAATATTGCAAGGACGATCATAACAAAAATAAAATTATCAATTGTGTTCTAACTTAAAACCCAGTCTGTTCATGCACATATGCGTGAAAATGCAAATGCATACATGCTTATAATATGATGAGAATTTGTTTACTTACATTGAATCAGAGTTGAGATTCATACTTTGCGAAAGCCAAACACTAAGGCAAGGGTAATGAAATAAGTGTCCACATTTAGTAGCAACAATTGAATTACTCTTTCCTTTTCTCCGACCCGATACATTGTTACTCGTTGATATATTATTGGTAGTGGCAGTAGTGCTTTGACTGTTTTGATGATGTCGTGGAGATACCTCTTCACTGATCTTGAGAAGGTCACGACAAATCACACAAATGAAGCTCATTGAAAAGCTGCTACTCTCGTGTCTACCTCTGCGAATCCCAAAGACCTTCTTTTGTGCTTCCTCTTGTGAATTTTTTTTGGTAACAACAAAAACTATGCCACTCCACGCTCCACTATACTACTACAAACTTTTTAAGCCACACTTTGCTCTCAGCGGACGGACTGCAAAAAAGTGACATGTACTGATGATGATTTCATGTGCCAACTAAATTCAGGAATTGAAGACGGCTTTTACAATGTTCCCATTCAACATTGCCATCCAAGAATAGCTTCTGTCAAATCTTCAGCCAGACGACATAGATTATTGTGTGGCATCTCGAGATAAGCACATACTATTCGATTCTCTTTTTCTTGGCTTGCTCTTCCTTGCTATTTCCCATAAATATTTTTGCACATGAGATATCACTCGTCTTATATTATTTACATTATCAACAGAGTATAAAAAAATAATGACCTAATTTATAGGAACAGCCTATTCAATGTTCTCATAAAAAGATAAGAGTTCAAGAAAGACTGATAGCTTCAAACCACTTCAGACACGGCCACTTCTGGGTTACGCCGAACTCGAACTATAACAAGCTATTAAAATCAAGTGGGATTTAAGAGTACGAAGTATGAGTACTTATTGATAAAATATGGGATGGAATGGAATTAAATATTATCTTATGACCACGCACATTTATTTTGTTGTGAGAGGATGAAGGATGACTTTCATTGCAAACCCTATTTCAGTCAAGTGCAATCAAGAGGAATAAGGTACTCAAGAAAGCGCACGGAGAAGAATTCACTTTTACTGACTGTGCTATTTATTGAAACATGAGTCTTGCGACTATTTTGCTAAGATGAAGAAGGAGCAAGTAGAATTGCAGACTTTACTTTTGCACAAATTCTCCTCATGACAAAGAAAAACGGACAGAGTTTGTGCCAGCCAGGGAGGCTTCTGGTGTGAATGATGCTTTCCTCAGTCTCAAGAGAACGTTGTGGGAAGTTGGGAAGGAAGGAGCAAATGAGCAAGACACTCCAGCAAGGAGTCGTGTGTCTGTAACAAACGAGCGAGTTTGTGTGCTCTGAGTGTAGACCGTATTTGTATTATTAAATCAAATCCTTCTTTTTTAACGAAGTAATTTGACTCTGTGACCAAGGAATTGGGTTATTACTGCTGCCCCTTGTTGTTCCTGATACAGGCAGCGAGTTGTCCACGACTTTTCCAGTTTACCCATGCGTTTTATCATATCACAAACATCACTCACACCACATACATGCCTGATCCAATAAAAAGGGAAATACTCAACACAACACCACCACATCACAAACATCACCATCACCATATCAGTCAAACTATATTGTAAATGTCTCTTCTAAAAAGGCGACGGATGTTTCATAGTATTAAGGCTTGATAGATTGTATACGTTCAAGTAAAGAAAAGGGAAAATGAACTTTTATTAGAGATGGCAAAAGCACGTATTATGTGTGTTTGCACAGTTAAAAACTATGACACGTATACACACTACACACATACGAGCCAGCTAACTAGTTCGATTACAGTTACGGTTTATTTTGACTCGTTGTTTCGTCCTCTCGTGGTGTTTACTCTCTTGTCCGATTAATCAAACGTTTTCTTCTTCTTCTTTACCACTATTTCCTTCAGTTAGACACACAAAAGCTTAGCAGCTTTAGACCGAGGTATTGCTCATGGAGCCCATTAATGGGAATAATAATAGTAATAGAAAATGGGAGATCTTTGCGGCTTTTCTATGCAAGCATCTATACATTACCTACTATACACAGTTCTTTTGATGTACTAGCATCCTACGCAAGAATTACGCTTCAAGTTTTCCAGCACAAAAATTATGTATGTTGATATGTAATGGAATCTCCATTGAATAAACCTTTTCTCTGTACCATGTAGTCTACACATGCACAAATTCTTAGCTGAACTCAACACTATTAACGAAAGAATGTCAATTATTTCGGTTGGTAATGATGGTTTACTTTACTTTTGCTGACTGAATCCTTTTCATTTCATTCTTCCTCTATGGTTTGTCGAGTTTAGATGATATCATGCTCCGTAGCATTATGTACTTGCTCCCTTGTTTAACTGCACTTGACATGGACACAAGTGAGCAAAAAAAAAGTTGTTCAAGTGATTCCAAAAATAGGAACTCAAGCAACAAAGATTTGTCTTGAATGAAACTCTTATAGACTGAAAATGGAAATGAAGGAAGAGGACACGAGGAGGGACCAGGGAGAGACATGAATTACCTCCTATATAGTACACTTGCAGTTTACTTTAGTTTTGCATGCAGACACACATCACAAAAGTACTTACTGGTATGGTTGGTGTGGGGTTTGTTAGTTTACTTTACCAAACTTTTGGTAGAGTTTTGTTTTCTTTTCTGCATTGCAGAAGAGCAAGGAAGGACCGGGTTTGTGGACCCCATGAGTACTTTTCCAGAGTAGGTTATTGCATAGAAGTACTAAAGGAGCTTTATATTATTTATGTCATGTATTATATAGTCCATCACCACGACATAATAATTGGCTAACAACTAATGAGAAATATGCGTGTTGTTTGCATGATCCAGTGGAAATGAAAAACACATACGCTTTTCAGAAGCGTTTCTTTCTAACAATATTTGGATTGTTGCGCTGTAATATGCTATTAAATATGATGTAGACTCGGCCGACTTACGTTATACGACTCTGAGTTAAATGATTGTAAAAATATGCTTCCGCACTCCGCACCCATGTCACTTTTCATGATGCAAACTCACTTTGTCAGAAGGACGACGACGACGGCATCCACCCGGCATGGTATGCATGGAATTCCATTCTGATTTCGTTCCCTTCACAAATATCATACGACTGACTTTACTGTGATGAATTTTTACGTAAAGTTTCTTTTGGCATTTTACGGACATGCTCAAAAGTTGGATTGGTTAAATTGGCTAGAACGAGGTAAAGTATGGATTCTCTTAAGTCTGATGGATTATTCTCAATCATGACATGTGTAAAAGCACGTATGATAGATAACTTGTAACATAAAGTTTGGATAATAAATTTCTCCGTTTTATAGAAAACATGTATATTGTAAACAGTTACATCTGGTTGTACACTCTAGTAACTCAATAATAACCTTGCGTTGAAAACATGCAAAATTGCTATATATGCAACATATAAAATTTTTTATAACATTCCAGAAATATAATGTTCTTCATGTCTAATCTCCACCCATCTCCGAAAAGTAGTTCAAACGGTACAATCCTGGGAACAGAAATCAATAGTCTGACAATATATTATTTGCATTGTGAAAGTATGCATGTTATGAAAAAATTCCAACGCACCCAACTTTTTCCCATTGTAACAGTAAATTCGTATCCAGTATATCATTTTCAATAATATAAGTAAACTGCATAGCATACACTGTATCGGTATTCAGTTTCTGTACAAAAGCATTGTATTTTTTTGAAGTATACCCAACGCCCAATGCTAAAAACTGTTTTCTCTTCCATATAATAAAAATGACAAGTTGACTGCTCTGTATTGAAGAATGACAACAATTGTTAGAAAAGTAAACTGAGAGCTATAATGCTACGATTTACAGAATGTATGTGTGGATTGCGTAATGAAGTAAATTCAACTACTTTTCAAGCAAACGTGCACATACATTCACTACACCACCGTATAATATAAACCATTCATAAGCACTGCGGACCACTAACGGTATCAACTAGGTCTAACTAAAGTGACCATATTAATCAGTTTGCAGAAACAATAGCTTTCAAGAGCTCCATTGTGAAAATTGAGAATAAATACCAACACTTTGGAGCTGCTCCGACAGTGTGTGTGCAACTAATTCTCTATTTCTATATGAGATTTAGCACTCTGGGCTCGCTCGCATGCACTGTGTTAATTTGCATGACGAAAAATCAAAGGTTCCATTATTTTTCTCTGGACAAAGACAAAGACTAAACACCCAGGCTGCACTAGTAATGCGGAAATCTTTATGTCAAACCTTCTATACTCTGCTTATGAACATGGCATTTTGTTATTGGACACGAAAGCAAACACATGCATCATCCATTCATATTCTATGCATAAACTTAGTCAAAGAGTCTATTATAGGAGAGAATAATATTTACTTTCAAACTTACCCATATGCGGGTGGTGTTCTTATCGGAATAATAAAAATCCCCCTTTCCCTGAAATGCCAATATGAATTGCCATGCGAGAGAACAAGCAATTGCCTATTTTTCTTCTCCTTTGTTAAAATGAAAGAGTAATAATATAGTAGCATTATTTTTGTGATGTATCCGGTATGCTACATTCGTAAGCAATATGAAGTAACTTGCCATCATATACTACTACAACAACGCATGGATGTGAAGAATTAGAATAAATATCATGTCAACTGGGAATAGCTGGATGGCCATTAATAATAAGAGAACACACACATGACTTGACTCCTTTACGACTCGACATAAGTGAAAAATTGAACTGTCAGGTGTGCATACTTAGTATTAGAGAGTAATAGTGATATACATAGAAAATACGTACAATTTCTCTCCCTCGTCTCGTCCATAAAGTGCAAAAGAGCTTGTATCTGTTCATCTGGAGGGTATAAAAAGTCACATATATCAATCAAACAAAAATAATGTTTGAATGATGTCCTTTAGTGTTCCGATGTAATCAATAAGATTAATACTTGTTCAATTCAGGAAGAAATTTGGCATATGAAACTCTGTCTCTGCAGGTTGATCATGAATCATGATTAATGTCTAATCCGATTTAGGTACGTACGTTATATATACACAGGGCCTACACATGTATGTATCAATCGATGCACATGTAAAGCTGCAGTGTTATAAATATGTGTATGCAACTTGTGTTCATGTAAGACATTTATTTTATTGAATGTAATTGCCATGCACTTGTGCAGATGAGTGTGCATCATAATAACTAACACCTTGGAACAAAACTGAAAGAGTTACTGAAATTGAAGCGTTAAATTATTAGCGCAAATAACTAGCATTTGCAAAAATCACAACAATTTTGATTTTATGTGTCAATAAATACATTATGATGATTGCAATCCAAAATCGCAGTGGGATATTATTAGTAATGCGTGAGTCAATTATCCTTGCATTGTATGATTTAGTGCAAAAAACAGGTCGCCATGAAATAGACATTAGTTTTCAACTCCTACCCCTGATAATGTAATGAGAGAGATGGTCCAATTACGATTCATCTTATTGTGAGCCTTCACACTTGCCAATTAGCACATTCCATTCTGTGAAAGGGCTCTGTGCAGTTCAGTGGTATCATATTACCGGTTGCAATGATGCGATGCGATGTACGTTACACGTACATATTCGTCAACAAATTTTGGCACTGGTTAAAACCTATGCTTTACTATAGTACAATGATTGTGTTGAAACAGTCAAGTTGCAGTCTTCTTTAGTTCGTCGGATACGGTATTATTGGAATGTTGCATTCATGCATTCCAGAAAAGGACGTAAAGGGACTATAAAATGAGCAGACGTAATTACAAAGATGACTGACGACTCATCATTTGAGACGGCAACAGAAGATTTCGTACAGTAAAAATACAAGTAAACCGTACGTGTTTGGGCATACTAATTACGGGCAAATCAAGCATTTTCTTGCTCAACCTTGGGATTCTTTAAGTAGACCGTCGAGAGAAATTTATACAGGAATATAAACCAGATAATTAATTTAATGCTACTCATCAACCTCTTTTAATAGTCCACCACAAACTCAACATGATCATTATCAAATATTTTACTTTGCATGATATAGGTCTAGGTCATCTATCGCCGTTTTGATTACAACAGCATACATATTACGTTAGTCGGCAAAGCAAATGAGAAGATTGACTATGATCTGATAAAATTATGCGGATTTTCATTAATTTAACTGACTGAGCACATACTTTGATCAATAAAAATCCAGAAAGGTTATGTTTAAACATGAAATAAAGATCAGCATATCTTCACTGATTCTGAATTCTTTGCGCATTACTTTATCCAGTTGATGATAATTAACCAAAATTTCGAGGATGGAATAATGCCCATCACATTCTTCAAGATGATCGTGTTTTTTCTTAGGAGTATATAATGGCCACGGACGGAATAGAACAAAGGAACTGCCACATATTAATTCTGTCCCTTTTATCTCGGAATAAAAAAACTGCCAAGCTATCACTTCAAGTAATTTAGCCATTTGATAATGCAATCTTTGCTTTGCAATATTGCATTTAAGCAAAACAAAAAAGGCATATCAATTTACAAAAAAAGTCATTACTTACCACTTCAATTCACATCACTTTTCATTACCAACATTATAATTGCCTCCTCCTAAGAAACTAGGTAAATATTGAATCGTTTCGTTACGTCTACATCCCTTTATAAAATTGTTTTTAAGCATAAATATCAAAATTGTATACATGAAGTCATATCTTAATCGACACAATGAAAAGATGAAGGCAAGTTTACCTCCAAAAACTGCTTCCCATGTACACTTCATCTTTCTTTACATTTTTCATATTATTTTATAACTTATACAAGCCGATTTGTCCAAGAAAATGTAGGAAAATGAATTATCATCATAAATTGGCATCGACTGCAAATTGGTTTTTCTTCCAGATTCTCCTGACGCGTAAATAAATAAACATTGGGACAGAAGAAGATGCGATGGGACGTACGAAATAAACTTGAAAAACGTTGTATTGAATATATGATTCATGATAATGATGATATATTGCATTTTAACATATGATTCACGTATGCTCAATATATTTCTCACAAAGTATGCATAATTCACTCACAAATAATGAACATAATATCGCGTGCTCGTTAGTCAACCCTCAACAAAGTTAAAAAGATTTTTCTTTGTTTGTTCGCTTTTTCTTTCATTTACACCTGACGTATAATATGACGTAAATATATTCTTCAACGACTTGAGCACAAATCGCGTACAAACGAAATAGCCAGGTAGGTACTTATTGTGAACAAGGCACAAAAGGCCGTAGTGTGTAGTCCTTCTAGCCAAGTTCAGTGATTATATTAACCGTGTGAAAGAGACGACGAGATCGAGATGACCAAACACAGGAATCAGAAGCGCTGTACGTTCTTCAACGAAAAGTGTCCATATAGCGCATATTAATATTAAATGCATAAATGTATAGCAGTTCCCTTAAATCTTATGGTCAGTTTGATGTAACGTAAAAACCTATTCCTGTGCTTTGCCAAACCCATGTACAGCTCTGATATATGACTGTGACATGTACCCACCTCTTTTTTCTTTCTTTGGAGAATCATCATCATCTTCATGGTGGCTTACTACTACTCTTCAAAATGATGATAACAATATAATAAATAATACATATTTAGTAACAATGATGAGCCACTTTTTTATGTCTACCAGGAACAAAATCTCATGGAATAGTGTTCAGTTGTATAAAGATGAAAGAGAACCTTGCAAGATTTGTTCATAGTTCAGTAGCTCTTGTAGGTAGGGGTTTACCGTGAGCCGTGGTCAGTCCATGTCATTGTGCAAGCAGTTGCAACAGTGAACAGTACGCTGCTTCTCCTGATAGAATTACAACTAAGTGTAACCTGATCATATATATTGTGTGACCTGAAACCAAATACCATCTATACGGTCGATTACATAATTTTAATAGGAAGAGCAGAGTTCCGTACGCTAGCACCATGAAAGGAGTAAGTTCAAGTTGAATCAATTCACAATTTAGAAACAATTTTAAATTCGAATGTTTCAAATTTTTTATTAAGGTAAATTTTTTATTAAGGTAAATCGTTTTATTAATTTAGCAATACACGTGCATCATCGTCTTGCTTTCTGTGTCGTCGCTCGTCTTTGCAGAACCACCTCTAAATGACGGAGGTAAACCTGTTGTAAGTCAGCGTTTGCTAAACAGAGTTGCAGACATAATTGCTAATGGAGGGGACGCTTCAAGTCGCGATGACGGGAGGCAGACAAATGAAGGTTCTTCAATAGTTGACCAAGAGTTACTGAATCGTATTGCTAGAATAATTGGTCAAAACGATGCTCAGCTTTCTTGGGCCCATAAGAAACATTCCAGTAGTTCTGAGCCCAGTCAGCTATCAAGAAGCTTGTCGTTACCCAAAGGTAGTGAAGAACAAGTGGGTTATGGAGTCCCTCCAAAAGAAGTTCCTCCGAATGCTGGAGAACTTGCTGGAGAACAATATGAACTTTCTCCTCCAGAACCAGTTCCAAGAATCGCATCATTTGATGTCACAGACGAGGATGAAAGTTCTTTTGGAGGATATTCCACATCTTCCCAACTGAACCAAGACACGTATGCTGATAATAGTAATCTCTACCAAGGAAATGGAAAAGTACAGCTTGGGTCACCCGAAAATGCAGTGAGAATAGCATCATTCGATATTGCAGGCGAACAACCACCTGCACCATACAACCCACCTCAAGCCCGAAATAGTGGCTATCACAATAGAAGATAAGATAAAGAAGACTTTTTAAAATTTCCAGAGTAGCAAGTAGATGTTCTGTTATATCTTGCTAAATGCTGTTTTAAGTTTTTATATCCTTGCCTTGTTATCCCGATAAGCATTTACTCTGCATAAACGACGCAGTCGGAAACGATTCTTCACATTATAGTTACTTAGAAAGCAATTTATTAATCCTCCAGCAAATTGCCAAAGCTGCTACGCCAAAATAGCTCATCGTAAGTAATCATTACAAATATAGTAATTAAAGCATTTGGAAACTTTTTGGGAGAATGAGTCTTCAAAAGTGCTTATAAGATTGTGTGATGCAGTGTTCAACTTTTATATAAAAAATGAATGTAAAACCAATTAAAAATGAGGTGTATGTGCTCCTGTGCTCACAAAGAGGTTATCAAAAAGTGTTTCTTATTGCCCCAAACATAGCATTTATTTGCTCAGCTTCATAAATCCTTTGTTCATTTTTCATTTTGGGGAATGCCTTGTTTGTGCATTTATAGAGAACAGATATTTCTATACTGGGCTATCAGAGACTTGCGGGAATGCCTACAGCCGTTTCCCTAAAAATCATATGGGTTCAATCCAAAATCCATCCATTTGTTATTGCATACATACATGTGCATTCATTTCTGTCAAAAGCACTTTTGTTTTTATTGCACAAATTCAGTCGACCCAGAATTCGTTTAATTTTATCATCAATTATCACCTGTCTCATAATACTAATTAGTTGTTTTCTGAAAATGTGGCAACGTCATTTCCACATGAGCCGAACAATCTTGAGAAATATTTGCTCTCCTTCTTCTAGTCACTCGCGATTGACACTTAGTTATTGTGATAATTTAGGGAAAATTAGCAACATACCTGATTTATCTTTACAATGTGGAAAGAGCATAACAAAACATTATTTTCCTTCTGGGAAAATTTGTGGTTCTTTAGACACATTTCTTGTAGAACGACGAAGTAGATTGCGAACTGATATTGGAAATCGATATTTTCACATTGACCAAACAAACAGTTTCCACGCTTCGACGATCCCCTCCTCCTCTTCCAAAGCTGAGCAATTAGAGCCAACAAATCTCAGGTAAGATAAAGATCAAGGTGCTGCTAATTTTTTCTGTCATTCGACTGTTTTGTCGCATTTAAAGAAATGGTGCATTGCAGTTGAATGCTAGTGTTTGTATAAATCAATTTTTCGTACGTGATTTTAATGTCAATGTTTTTGTTCCGCAGTAACAACGAGTACGAAGTGATTGCGGAAGACACTTTGGATTCTTTAACGGGATATTTTGATGAAATTGTGGAGAAGTCTACCTTGGAAGAAGCTGATGTGTCATATGGAGTGAGTTAAAATATTTGACAATTTGAATTACTTGAAATATGATTATTGGATTGTGATGACGTTTAATTGACAATTATACTATTACCTTGCGTTGCAGAGTGGTGTCCTTACGATAAAACTTGGCCCTCATGGTACCTACGTGATCAATAAGCAGACGCCCAATA
>JAQGAP010004367.1:0-10595 GCA_034697805.1 Orchesella bifasciata
TGCTGTTGTTCTGGGGAATTTTTGTGGTTGTTAGAGCTATAGCTGAGCCTGATAAAAAGCTGGACGATCTTATTTACTTGTATGGCGATCGTAATTACAATGTGGATTTTAGAGGTCGTCAGGACAGGTCAGAGATACACGAAGGTTGAATTCATAAGAAAAAACTGCTAGTTTTGAACGCTGTAACTTCACTTTTTAAAAAAGCATCGAAACCCAACCTGACACCCATTTTGATTCTGCCGGATTGTCATAGACAGGCAAACGGCGGAATGAAAGACTGTATTTTGTATGTACTAATAATAAACTTGCTACTGTATACTTTTTAATTCTTCTACAAAAGGTGATTAATAAAATGTCTGTCCGTCTAAAGCTAATTTAAAGATGGTTTCGTATTTGTTCTGTTTCGTTGCACGAAGTATTACTATAGCATCACTGGAGTACATTTGTTTGCGTTTGCCTTTGCCCTTTTAAATTTTTCAATTGGCACGTAGTGGGAGAATTCATTAGCAATATTTTCCACAGTTATTCAGTTAATTAAGTTTGCAGATTTCCTTCCGGTCCTAATTTGGTTTAAATTACACGTCACCAGAATCGATATAAATTCAGCATACAAGTACGCATAAATATTTTTTAATTGCATGAAGTCAAAGTACCATGGTTTGAATGTTGTATATATCACGCAGAACACTTGTAAATATGCAATATTTTTTGTCTTATGGATTTCTTTGTGCTAGTACCATTCTGTTTACATTTCTTTGCTAAATCATTCAGTCGCCTAAAACGAGTTTGCATTACATTCTGCATCCCGTTATCCAGTATTTAAAAAGGTTTACTCATGAGTGACAGTTGCATATATTGTTTGTTCTACATTCTAATTGTCCCACAGGATAGATCTGGTGAAGGATTTGGTTTAACATGACCGTATGGTGTTTAAATATTAGGAATTAGATAGTAGGATCACCTATAAGATTCAGAAAGGCAGCGTTGGTGAATTGATTTGATAATCCATAAGGATATGCATCTTTATACAAAATCATCTTAAATGCGTTACAAGAAACTTTCAGACCTATGCTGGTCTTGCAGATCCACATCCGCGCATAATAATACATTGGGTTGGATTAGGTAAACGGTTTGAAGGACGTACATTAGGTAGTGCAAAAGTTTAGCAAAATTGTAATACAGGAGGAAGCGGGATCATGGGTAACATGTCATAAAATTATATACATGAGAGGAGTATGAGGTTAGCATTACAAGCATTTACATTTACTGGAAACAAGGCATTGTATCTTAAAGGTGATTTCAACATTTGCAGAGGTCCCATTTATTAAATACAATGCTATCATGTCCATTGAACTCACGAAACGTTTTGATTAAAAAATATCCAAGTAAAAATGAACCTCATAGCACTACTTCTGCATAAGTTTACTACTTACTATTACACATAATGTAGTTAATTATTGCTCGTGGTGATCCTAAACTCTAAGAGCGATTTCATAAACACCCTGTATACGAAGCACGATAGGATTTACATGTTTGGTTGGCATTGTCACGAAACGGATGTCCTAATGTACCTACCTCAACTCATTACAATGTCAAACGTAAGGAGCTTACGTGTATGAAAGTATCTGAAAAGATTCGAGGGCAGCCAGAAGAAAGTAAGCTTATATTTTCTGCTTCATGTTTTTCTTAGCTTGTATTCAGATGACTGTACTGCTATCAATTACATGAGTATTGAGCTGTGCTGCAGACCTGAGACTACTAGAACATCACTTATTATTACGCTTTCATTTTAATCCTTTTTTTGTACGTCTTGTAAAATAAAATTACTTAAAAGTGATGTTCATTCTCATTTTATTAATCCTTCGGGAATTTGTCGTTGACTGTAAGTATTCTACAACAAGTTTTTGTTCAAATTCTCATTAATTGTGAGTCATTATAAACCTAAACAATTATTAGTAATAATTGTAAAAATTGTTTTTGACCAATGAAATTTCAGTGACAATGATTGTAATTTGTTTGAACCGGCAATAGGCAATCACGTCAATACAATATCTTTGAAAAGTGACCATGGCTAAAACAAAAATGCAGTAAGTTTCCAAACCACATGCAACCGTCATCACGACCAGTTCCCAGATGAATAGAATCGTCCCCACGCGTTCTCCCCATACTTTCTGTTAAATTAGGTTAAACAAAATTAGCAGAAATTTTAAGGTGGCCCACTAGCACGGAAAATGTGTTTTCGGAAGGGTAGGGAGTAGCAGAAACAAAGTTTGTTGGAGGTATACATACCCATCAAAGGTAGGTTCACAAACACATTCCCTCGCTAACTATCGTTGCATTTCTGGAACTCCTTCCATCAAAACCAGTTCCAGACGACCAATTGTATTGGATGACGCCTGAAGTAGTAGTAGTGGTTATCATGAACAATGACTTTAATTTAGTTCAATGACCTTATCACATACATACTTTGTTAGCGTTTCATTACTCTCTTTCGCCTGGCTTAAATGCTCATATCATAGCATTGCTGTACAAACTAATTTTGTGATGTGTGAAATGACTGACATTTCATTTTAAGGTTTAAAAGTTTCAACCACTTAAATTGTTTATATAGTCACATCATGGTCGATTGTTTTAGCAACATCTGCATATTTGCTGACTTTTGAGGTACATATAAACATTATTTTAGATGTAATGAAACTTTGCATTTCTCATTGACGTTTCAATGTGTGCATAATGTATATATGCGCAATGTCTGCAATACATGCTAAAAATCGCAGACTTATAAACTCCATGTAGTTGTCCATAAGCTGAAAAGCGTTGAAGCGTTTCAGTCATAGATGATGATGGTAGTCACTCAAGTAGCTCAACACTTATTTACTAAAGATAAACTTTGTGTACATCTGGAATTAGCATTAGTCCCTACTTGACCACTACATTATCCGAACCACTTGTGCTTCATCACTTTGTACAGCAAGCAAGCAACCAATGCATATCCTCAGCAAAAATCCCTTTTATCCTCGTCTGAGCATATCCATAAGAAATGTTCTCTTAATGCCATCGTTCGCCATTCATATTCAGAAACTCGGCTTGTCTAGGGAATCTCTTTATCGCATCATTGTTTCCTCTCAGCTGGCTTTAGTTCCTTTTTAGTTGCCGAATAAACCGAAAGGAAATACATCACTAACAAAACTACTGCTTACTTATACACTCATGGAAAATACCGGTACTGTTGCATGCCTACAGATCCCAGAGAACCAAACCCGTACGCATGTTGTTCGATCGGCTACACACTCAATCTCGACTAAAGAGCCAGACCCCACACCACCACGCTATATACATATTGGCTTGTTTCATATGCATATGAAAGTGAGCATTGGACCAGAGTCGCAGTAGCTGGAATAGTTTTGGTGAGGCAGAGAATAGGTGGATTTAGCAAGAGACTGGAAGAATTTTTTCAGGCTGTCCTTGCCTTCGTCTTCTCGTCGTCCTTCGTTCTTCCTTATGGCATTCTGCATACTACTCATATAATAATCTTATAGGAAACATACGCAGAGCAGTAAGAAAGAACACTACAAAGTGGATACCTGCTAGCTTCTGCTACTCAGACAATCAACAGTGCAGTGCCAGAGTTGGGGTGCTGTGAACGTGAACCTATTTCCTATTGAAATTGAAAAGTATTTTACTACACAGGACATTTGCAGTTCTTCCCTAAAGGAGCAACCAACAACAGGATTTCTATTCAGTCGTAAAATATTGATACTTGCTTTGTAGCACAATCAAGATAAACTGTTTAGTGACAGGAAGACGCTAGAAGGGAACACTTGTGCTCATTTTAGCCTTTTCTCTCAAATCTGCAGTTTTTTCAAAGACTCGTGTATTTGACAGTAGAATTATTGCACAAGTTGCTCAGTAAACTTTCAAAGCTCTTGCCTTCTCAAGTATCCGAAGCCCATATTCGTGGTATGCCTATAGCCGTCGTGTCCGCCGCTGTCAGGAAGTCTTTCCAGAGAGAATTGGAAAGAAAATTTGGAGCTACTGCAGCCAAATCTTCAACCTCCACTGCTACAAATGGGATAACATCTTCTAGGAGCGGAGGCAGTGGTACCACTGGCAACAAAATCAGTTACTGCCCGTCTCAACCCTGCCGAAGCACTACTGAAACCAGCCGACGGTCTGTGTGCACTGGAGCAAACCGTAATGGTTTCGGTGTTTCCAGCGCCAGATCCGGTAGCAGCAGCAGCAGTGCTACTTTAGCTGGTTATCCAACAGTTTCTGCTGGCGCTACTGCGTTCAAGAATGGGCGAGGAAGTGGCAACATAAGATCCTTTTAATGAGGTGTGCTTCGCAACGTTCTATTTTCAATTTCTACGTTGACCAACTGCAGCCCTATTGCAAGTTCAAATTCATCCATTTTCCAAAATTTCTTCAATTCACCAATCAGGATTTTAGTAAGTGAACCGTTCAGTAAAATATTGAAAACTTTTTATTTAATCGCTAGATCTATAAAATTTAAAAAATAATTACTGCAAAAATATTGGGAAATGTATTGCTCTAATGAGCCCACGCTTTTATCACTTCCTTACTGTTTCATACATGCATAATTGATTGAAACTTTGTTGTTTGAGGATCCGAAATGAATTCACTGCATTTACAACCATCTTACTTCCTCCAAAAGCAAAAACCTTGCCATCCGTTTCTCATTTGCCGTGTCTTGTCTTGTCTCATGCGGAACCGAATGCAATATGCATGAATCGCATATATTATGCAGTATGCAAGTGACAAGAAGCACAAATGTTATTTATGTGGTGTTTACCTGAACTTCAAGATAAATGAATCATGCCTTGCCAATTAGTTCAACCAGGTTGAGCTAGCTGAACTGATGAGTTGTCGATTAAAATCAACAAATTTTACGTGTAAAACTTAATAAAGACATTTACAAATGCGTTTTATATCGTTTTTGAATGCTCAGCTTTTGCGAATTACAACTGATCTGTTATCAGCCTTCCATGCTATGTAAAGGAAACATGGATCGTAAGAGCATATAATTCTTCTTCCTTTATGAACTAATGAGAGTTATACGCATATCATCATCATATCATACATAGTATACGATGCTAAAAAAGTAATTTGATACGTACTTACAACATAGACTTGAAATAAAAATACAGGCAAGATTTCCCTATGGAATCTACACAAATTAAAACCAGGCTTAGGCCTCGTTCTTATGCATCGCATTACTCACATCATCATATATTCTCCGCATAATTTCTACTTATATATAGCCTGATTAAGTAAGTTTCGCAATACGTCTATTTTCATTTGCGCATAATGTCACAAATAGCCATAAGACAGATTACTTTAAGTATTAATTAGCAGGTTAGCTTATAGTAAGGAGCATAATATACTGTCCCAATTCTACGGTAATAACGTATGACTTCATGTGCCAGAGGAATCAAACTCATTTACGTAAAAATAATTTGACTTTCTTTACTACCAGTAAAAAGTTCAGTGGCTTACTTTTCTCCAGTAAATTTAGAATCACATGTGTGGGGTTGAATGAAACCTTACTAGTATGTATTATATTTAGTACATTTGCAGCTCCGATTAAAAGCGGAACATAAAGGTTTTTTTTATATTGTGGCCATTATGTAGATGTTATGTTACCTTCCCTACATTTCCTTCTTTTGTATGCTTAAATAATCCATACATCACATGTGGGAATACAGTTTCCCTGCTTAGTTTGACCTCTCCTTCAGCCTCGCCTCCAACTCTTTCTTTCTTTATCTGGAAAGTTGATGTGCTGCAATGCCACAATATGCCATGCTCGGCAACTATGTATGCTCAAGAAAAGTTAATATCGTTTTCTTGCTCTCTACTTTTTTCATACCACTTATGTAAATTTGTGTTGATACACTGTATGCTCCAAATGAGAAAACAAAGTGTAAAAGCTCACATGTGCAAGGAGCTTATTAGATTATAAGAGATGCATGAGTGGCTCATGCTCCAAAGTAAAGTAAGCAGTTAAATTTACTGGGAACGTCCGCGCCTTCTCGTACCTCTCGTTTTTCCAGCTTTACAAACCAGTTCTCTCATATTCGAAGTTTACATGGGTGAAAAAACCAATGCACCAAACTATGCGACAATTTATGATGATAAGATTGTACATTTGCTTTACGACTTCCAAAAGCATGGATTTTATCTGAGATTCGATCAAGCAATGATCACAGAAATTACTTTGGGAGAAGCTGTTGCATATGTATATGCTGACGTGTAATATGGTTAATATCTATATTTTACGTTCTCAACTATGAATATTTATTACTTATGAAGCGGTACTGGTGGTGCATCGTGGATCGCATCGTATGATACGATCAAAAGAGGAGTACATGATATTTAAATCAGCAGCTCAAATGAACAACTAGTTCTTTACTCTTTCTGCTTTTAGATTGTTTTGCCAGCTACATTTACGATGTTAGGAATGAAGATTAAATGAAAAAAGTCGTTACGTCGGCAGCGATGAAATACATCTGTATATTATATAAATTATGTTATATTTGGAATTCATTTTCCCCATTCCTTAGTGGCGTAGCTACTCAACGTCTTTTAAAAGGATGGTGTGGAATTCATAAGTTGTTCCGCCTTCTTACGTAGGGGTCTATTTTATAGGTCAATATTTAAAAGGATTAATAGTGCCTTAAGACTAGCTGACTATTCCAAAGGAATTCTCTAGGGTACTCCTGGTACTACTTGAATTAACGTGGTTCCTCCAGTTTTTGAAAATTGTTTCTTATGAATACCAAACGCATCCTATATTTTCATAAATTTACTCTAGAGCCGGTAGAGTCCATGGGTTTCTCAGCTTTTGTTTCTGTATCAATAACTGTATGCTGCATGTGTAGTTTGTACTATTACGTTAAAAGGAAATTTTCTCGTTCCATTGCTCCAATTTCTCTTCTTTAGTCTCTCATTCCCCTATGGTCTGCATTGTCCAAGATAATAGGGCATCCCTTACTTACTTGGTGTTTTTGGTAAGGTATTACTTGCCTAGTTTTGCTACCTAAAATATTTCTAACATTCTGGAACAGTCACATTCTACTGTAAAAACGTCGGCACATGAAATACTACCCAATTCTCTGATATTTCAATGCTACTTTTACACCTGATTGAGTTACCACAATTGGAGAAAGTAAAGTGCTACTCAGTCACACCAGTCTCTGAATTCCAAAGTAGTAGAGCCCACCTATGAAATGTGTAAGTAAAGTTTGGTGGATCAAATTCAAGATTCCAGCTCATTTATTTCAATAGGCATACTTTTTCTGGGTATGTTAGTCCCCAGTTGCCCAAATACCAAATTCTTATCTGAAAGGTCAGTCTAAAACATTTCTGGTGGTGTAATGTTACTGCATCAATTTTTATCTGGAGCAAAGGAAATCTAAATATGCCTACTCTCCAGTGAGGTAGCCATATTACAAAGGAAATTTCCTCTTGACTGTGGTTTGCGCAACCTTAAATATTCCTGAGTTTTGGCTTGGTATGAATGCATAATACATTGAAAATATCCGTTTCCCATCGTTTCACATTCTGGCGTCGGAATCTAGACCTCGGGTTAGGTACTCAGTCAGAAAGATGCTCCAAGACCTCTTTTGCACGAGCAGGCTTCCAACGGCTTCAGACGGAACTCATAACTCGGTGGAGTGGAACGACATATTGCCGTTTTGGATGAGTTTCTTAACACGGTTGATGATTCCAAAAGGACTCTTCATATCGCCAGTAATATCTGCTCCGGGTTACTCCACTTCCTCAAACAAAGTTACTTTTCTTTATCTGCATGTGAGTATCTACATGGCTGAGTTTACTAAACTGAGAAATCGTTTCGCTGGCAATGAGATGGGGCAGGTCTATTTCTGTTTCTGACTGGTGTTCTGTTCTCTTCTCCAATACCCAACACATAGACAATCTTATTGTTAGTTCAGTAACTGCTTTTTATTTAGCAACAGTAAAGCCAGAGAAATGAGGCTCCAATGCAATGCCAAGCCCCTTTTACGACATAGTGATACAAGGAGAGGTAGGATGCAGAATAATAATTGTATGAAACGATGTCATGATGTGTATAATAACTGTTACTGACTCTGACTCTGTGCATGAATGTTTCCAATTTCATTTTTCTTCACTTGTATGCATGCATCTCTCTTGTGTGCTCATCTCCCTCGCAATCTGGAACAAGGAATCATGCCAACTTCCTGACAGTGCAGTCCTTAATGTCTGTTCTAAATTTCTGTTCTCCATGTTACTTTTTTTCGTATCGTGTGGTCCAACTTTTATGTGTTGGTTTTGAGACTTGCTCCTTTGTCTAAATGGTTTAGCCCACATAAGCAAGACATGATCACGGAGCTTGATACAACATTGTCCTGGACACTAATGGTGCAGTATACGTTTCTGCATTATTTACCTTCAATTGAAGTAGTTCAGTTAAAACCATACGATATGTATCTATTCCCAAACATTCTGCGTGCTCACAAATGTCGTCGTGAAAAAAATCTGGGTTTGGCGGCATTCCACTGCATCACAGCATATTTCTATAGAGTATTGGAAAAGAGAGCTAATGAAAGGCGGAGAAAGTACCGGAAGATGGTTTGGTAGTAAATCGATCAATCTCCGGATGGAATGGAGCGATGGAAAAACTAACCACCAGTTTCTGCATCATGTTTCACCCACCAGGGATTTTGTTGGGTTGAGCTTGTTTACTTCCTCATAAAATTTTTGCCATTCACTGCAGTATTACCTACAGGGAAACTTTATATTAGCAATTAATAAAGGGAGAAGGGGAAATGAAGAGCAGATTACAGCATGTAATTAAGGCCCCAAAGGGAAAATTTCGGAATGGATTTTAAAGCCTTGAACTGACAAAACTTTGTAATTTGCCGAAACTCTAACTAAATCTTTGCCTTCTGCTTCCGTAATGTGTACGGTATGCTGTGCGAAGAGTAGATAACAAGTTTTGGCGTAAAAGTTTTTTCATCGTAAAATGAACCCGGTGTTTTCATGATGTGGAAACGAACCGTAATCAAATCAACATCCCAAATATAACGTTGGTGGTCCCCTAATCATCGTAATGTTGTTAATCATGTTGGTATTTTCAAATATGGCATTTATGGTGAAGTAGGGATTGATGCTTTAATATACGTACATGACGTATACTTTCCTAAAATGTGGATTTGAGCTTTGCCTTTAATGAAATTTGATTGTGAGTTCTTGTCTAGAAATGGTAGGAGTATGTTTTCAAATTCCCGTAGGGGTTTACAAAAGACACCGAGACTAGGAGTGGCATCGCAGATCGTAGACATGGTTCTCTTTAAACGGGTATGATGAAGATTAAACGTCTAGTCCGTTCCTAATTCAGTCTTAATCGCTGCACTTCAGAGGTCCATGGAGTGTAAAAGAATGAAATAAAAAAGTACTTGTTATTTTATTCCATCGTTATGTGATGTTGTTTTGAGCCAAGGCTCAGCTATTGCTACTGACAAATGTGAGAGTAAAAGGACACAAAACACATAATTGCAAGGTCAACTACAAAAAATGGTAGTAAAGTAATGTTCCGTTCATCTTGAGACTGAGGGTATGCTACATGCTACATTCATCTCTCTCCAGAGTGGAGTGGAGTGGAGTCATTGTACTTAGCAGAGTGATAATTTTCCACTTTATTTGCGTGCCCAGAATAATCCATCTTCCTCGCAAGTTTAATTACTTTGCGAAATAACATTCGCATTTCGTTTTGCTTTCACATCTACAAATTTATGTGGGTTTCTAAAATCCCATTTATTCAAATTTCCCATTGGCAGTATAATAGGGCGTTAGAAATTTCGGCACATCGTTGACTGTACAATAGTCGCAATATGGTTTTGCCGTACAGATTTCCTCATGGCCGTCATGGTGTAGACTCTTGTACAGACTCAAGTATCATAAAACAGGATGCGCACAATTTGTTAATTACTTTATTGCATACATGTAATTTTTGCCTATTCTGGTGAGTGTTTAAAAGCTGTACTGCTCAGGTCTCGCATCGCTTGTTCGACAAACGGACTCTGCTAACTTTTGCTCATTAACACTCCATTTCGATGTACGCATTTGACTTGGATGATTGTTGAAATGCGAGCATTTTCAGTTTGCTATCGTTCAAATGTGTGAACTACACGATAATTGGGATAATAATCAACTAATGTGTAGAGCAAACAAACTGATGAACAACAAAAAGTTCACAGAAATTTTACTTGGGCTGCTGATTCTATCTTCAGCTCATCACCGACGCTGAACAGTTATTGAATTATAATTTATACCTGTGTAGCTTTTAAATAAATTTGGGATGCTTAATTTTAGTACCCACCCATAAATGAGGAGCATTTAGGTTGTTATTGTTGTCCATAAAAGACTAAAATAACTTTCGGCAGTTTTATGAGCAATAACAATTTTGGAAGAGTTTACTATTTATGGTAATTCAATCAATGGACGAATATGCAGCTTAAAAACAACGCATTTTCGCCCTTTGCGTGTTTTTTGTAGAGGTAATACAAAGGACAAAAACATGATGAACTAAATTC
>JAQGAP010004368.1:0-10595 GCA_034697805.1 Orchesella bifasciata
ATGTATAATGAATCACTATATTACATAAGTGTATTAATTTTACAATTCCCCCAACGATTTTTCCATTATTTTTAAGTCAGTATATTAAAATAGAGATGATTCAATGTTAGATAAAAAAAATGTAAATAACATTACATAAATACTACTCCGTTGCACATTTCAGTCTCACGAGACATATTTATCCAAAAATATATAATTGTTTGTGTACCCAAAAACTCGAGGGATTGAGTTTACAAAATGGAGATTGATTCTGACATGAGATGGACTAAAGTTTGATTGAAGAATATTTAATGCATGAGCACTTGAGAATGAATCTCATGGGAATCATATGTATTTTCGTCACTTCCTTTACATATGATATTGTTACTAATTTATGATGATCCACTACTTACACTTTAGTATTTAAAACTGTAAATAATGTGTTTCTGCAAATTATTGTAAACCGTACATGTACATGCTCGTGTAGTGCATAACCCATACCCAGAAAACGTTCACCTTATCTGTATCTGTGTACATACATAGTAGATGTTTAGTTTAAGATTCTCTCTTTTTTTCACAGAACATAACATGACATAACAGGAAAGGATTATTGAACATCAGTGATGTTAAATGGCAATCAGTCGTACACCAAATTTTATTTGCACTAAAAATTATTGTGACAAAAGTACCAAAAAAAGTGGTTTTAATGTAAACAAATTATCTCTCTGGTATGTTAATAAAATCAGTGTGAAATCTGACAGGTCCATTTTAAAGAGCACGGAAATAAATATGACGATATATGATACTACAAAAATCTATTGGTGGTGGAGGCTGGTGTAAAGATATATGTCACGAAAACTTAGATATAATGGAAAATAAAGGATAAGATTGAGAAATAATTATTGACCATCGTGTGCATTTACTTAACTAAACAAGGTCTCATCCAAATCTAACACAAGTATAAAAATTCAGATCCCTTGAAACTTAAACGACAGTTCTCACTGTACTATTGAACTTGTTTAAATACGTCCCATACTCCTCCGGATTCGCTTTTGATAACGTTTGGAGCAATTGCGACACTAAAATTGTGAGAACAGCATTACTAGCTTTGATCCAAACAAGACCATTAGCTCCGACAGCCGTTTCGCATGGTACTATTCGTCCAATTTTTTGTAGCAAATTGTCTTTCGGGTTAGCTGTTCGGAGAGCTCGAACAAAATGAACAGGAACATGGAAAATGTGACCCCCATTAAGAGAGCCAAGGCCGCACGCTTTACCAGACGGCTGGACACAGGTAAGCTCGAGAGGATAATCCTTTGGAAAATCCATCACTTTTCCATAAATGCAATCCCCCACCTACAAACGTTAAGAGTTAGTAGTAGTTTTCTCTTGGAACATGTACTTGTATCATTTTGTTAAAAATAAATACCTGCAAATCAGGTCGATATCTCTTTGTCGCCCCTTCAAATGCATTTTTCGACAACTGGGCTCGTAGTTCCCGACACGCCACATCAATGGAATAATGCTCCCCTTTAGACTTTTGCTTAATGATACCAAGTACATCATCCTTCTTAAAACTTTGGTACTAAAATTAAAAAGGCAAATAAAATTTCACACGCTTTGAACATAATCATTAAATTATCTTAATTGAACTCACACTGTGTGTCTTCATTTCCAAGAAGAACGTATTCGGTTTGGCTTTCCTCAGCAGGCCGGCTTTACAAGCAACAATGGTTTTCAGTTCGCCACTAGGCTTATCAATAACCGACCTAAGCCCCGGTCCCAGAATAACTTTTGAGGAGTCGTCTGGAATACAAAATTCATCCCCAGGCATAACCAAATTGCCTAACTCCTCGTTCAAATCCAAATTAGTTCGTTTCATTCCAATGCTGCTGTTGCCTTCCTCCATCCTCCAATCTGAACTAACCAAAACCAAAACTTTAATTCACTTTAATAAATCAATCAGCTGCTTTTTCGCTTTCAATGCCTAAAAACACTTCCGTTTCTCTTGCCGTTCGCCCGGTTGAAAAGCTGTGCTGAAAAGAAGTGTTGTTTTTTGTGTACTTACATTTCGTTACGATATTATACACAAGGAAAGCATAAAAGCATGCATGTCTTCTTCTAGTTTGATAGAGATCTTGTGTATCTTGACTTTGACTTTTTCTTAAAAGAATGATGATGATGATGGAGAGCTATGGGAGCACGTGGTTGCGGTGTAGTAAGCTTTACGATATGGGAAAGTCCATGCGGAAAGAATTGTTTTCTCATTCATTCGCTTGTGGAAGCAGGTTTTACTACAATGCATGATGCATCCCACTAATCGTTTCTATTCAACAGGTTAGGGTGAATGAATGAGTGAATGAAATGGAAATTTTTAAAAAATTGCTTGGCTTGGGTGGTCCATACAAGCTGGATGCGTAGGGTGTAATTATGTAGAGTCAAAATATATGAAACCCGTTAACTAGTTGGTTTTGGGGTTGTAGACATGTGGACAGTATGGAACATCCTCGTCAAATTGAAAATTGTCATGGAAGACAGACTCTGGTCTAAATATAAATAGAGGTTATCAGAGTACATTAAAATGATGGATGAAAACGATAAGCATATTGTTGCATTGTTGCTCCTAGATTTCATACAAGTCACGAGTTAGTTTGTAAAAGAGAAAGCATCCGTGTGAGTTCTGTAATTTCTTGTTGGTCTGCCCATCGTCATAATTTTTATGTTATTTTTTAGAGAAAGCAATAGTAATCCCAACTTTCACTATCGTTAAATCAGGGATTTTTTTGGCCACAAAATGGAATCCTTGTCAGCAATACCGACAAGTAGCAAATCTGGCAAGGGATTGGGGTCTCGTAATTCCCGTATACCGGTAAAAATACACAAACCGTTACCGGAGGATAAGCCCAATGAAGCATCAGCAACAGTTTCATGCAAAGAGTGCCCGAAATGTGTTATTGCAATTCCAACTACAGTTAACTCAACGCAGCTGAAGCAGAAAGAAAATTTGGAAGTCGTTCCTGTTCCAAAGGAGTCCTCAAGTGTCTCAACTCCCAACTCCACCTCCAACACAAGCTTCTGCAGTGTTCGTGCCGTGCCTTCACCCCCTTTTGGCTCAGAACCCTTTACTCTTCCCAGAACCAGGGTCAAATCCTCGTCATCATCCTCTTCCCCTAATGACTCCCAAACACGTTTGCCGAGCAGGAAAATGAGGGAGGAAACTGAAAGGAGCTTTCCCGTCCATGAATTACCTGAAAAATCTTCTTCTCACATAAGAATAAACAATTGGATCGGGAGCTCAACAACTACAATTCAACATCTTCAAAAAAATGACATTCACAATTCCACCAAATCCGCTCAAACACCTGAGGATCTGCCTGAACCCATCCCTCAAGAAGATAGCATGTCCATCATTCACAAGACGGATGATGACTACCGTTCAGCAAAAGCTTCAGAAAATGCTATGGTCATGGATATTGACAGAATGCCAACATTAGCTGAAGAACCTGATGAACCAGCTACATTTTCACCGACATGTGAGGATGTAGCTGTAGCTGGTTCTGTACGAATAAATTTGAGCTTCTCCGATAGTCCTCCCATCGAGATTTCACCAGCACAAAAGGATACTCGAGAAAGTATTTCCGACCATCCCGAGAGACCAGTAGAGAGGAGAGAACAAGCCATTACTGAATCAGAAATTGAAAGTTCAAATCACTCCATTATACCAAGCGGAAGCGGGTATGGCTCGTGTTCAGGTACTTCAGTCCAGTCAGTGCAATCCAGAGCTGTATCGGAACAGGAACGAGCTCCAACATTTTTTATGAATCAGGGTCTAGTTACCCCTTCAACCATCAGTCGGCCAGCAACGGCACCAATTGCTCCCTATTGTGGTAGTCTCATTTCTAGTGTGACAACTGCAAGAACTAAAACTTTCTCCAAGACTAGGAACACTCCTACATATGAGGACCTGTTTTACAGAAAGAAAGCTTTCATAACGAACGGGCCTTCGGCCGTACGTTCCAGCAACCGAGAAGCAATTCCTTATTCGCACAAGTTTGCAAGGAATCAACCCAACTTCATCCCCCAACAGCATGCTGCTGTCACTAGGGTCATCACTGAGACCGTTACGGAGTACGAAGTACAAGAAGGTAAATCTAAGGATCGCAAACGAAGAAAACACCGGGATGGAAGCATCATTAAAAAATCTCGAGGAAAGTTATCCACAAAGAGAACCCCGTCAAGAATACCTCGGTTAGCAATCGTTGAAGAATTGGTCAGCTCTGAAGCAACAGGAAACGGTTTGAAGGCAATTCTTGCATCGCAAAGTGCAGCTGAAAATGAGAGATACTTGGGGGTAGTGTCAAGGTCGCCAAACGCAGTGACTATTGTGGGACTGGAAACAATTGATGAGGAACCGATGGAAGTTGGGACAGAAAGTACAGAAAGGTGTATGACAGCGGTACAAGAGAAAGTTGAGAATAAATATTCAAGGTCAAGATCGCGATCAAGCAGCAAGAAGGTGAGCATGGAGCGTCAACGGTCCTCTCGAGAGCTGGTAGTTGGAGATTCAGGTGAAACTGAAAGCAGCCACGCTGACTTAAATGAAAATCTTCCTTCCTTGACACCACCTATGCTAACTGCAGTTTCACCTGTGACTGACAGTCGCGTTCCAACGGTGATGATTTTGGCTGGTCATGGAAATCCACATTTGGAAGTGCCTAGTCCTGAAAGTCTTAGCAGAGGAAGTAGTACCATAGAACATAACGAAGATATCAAGTAATATGTTAAACTAAACTTGTTACCAAAGACGTTATATATCATCTCTGTTTGTGGCCGTGAGCTCTTATTGTATATTTATTATTTCTGCATCTTACAGTTATGCTTACAGGAAATGCTCATCCTACAAACGCCTTCTGAAGGATAGTGAAACTACCATTCGGTACCTCCACCAACTGTTGGCAATTAAGGAGGTATCCTAGAACTTTATACTTTCGTAATCTTAACATTAATTTGAATATGTTCCAGTCGTAGGAAATGGTTCCTTGTCATTAATTTAACTGCCTTTCTTACCATTACCTTAGGAAATGTTGGAGACAGCCAAAGTTCAGAATGAATCTGTTTCCGGAGGAGATAGTACCTCTACCAAAAATGCCAAACCTTCTGGGAATAATGGTAAAGTAGAAAATGGAGTGAGTGAAAGCATAAATCGTCCACATGCTCACCAAATGAACCCACTAGTGTTGAAACAACAGGTGAAAGCTTGAACTTGAAATCAGCTTCCTACTTCAAAGTTTATTTAAATTAACGCTACATAGTAATAATATATTCTCCTTATTTCTACAACAGAACTTGGGAGAAAGTAGTTCTGCCATCCCTAAGTTTGACGTGGACGAGTTCATTCGAAAATGGTATCGCAATATTTTGTCACAGGACAGCGGTTGCTCATATTGTGACAAACACGGCAACACTCTTTTCCAACAATCCCAACTTTTTCGCTTGTCAATCGCAGCCAGGACTGCCATTTGTGAAGATTTACGACATCAACTGAAGGTATAAAACTACGTTTCGTCATCGCCACACTGATCGGCCTTGTTCTTAATTCATTGAGAGTAAGCATTTAAAAATATTTTTAGAATGGAAATGACATCCTCCGTCACAAATACGACAAGCTGCAAACAAAAATGGCATCAAATGATCCGGACAGTGACGCTACTCGCATTCGACTCGTAGACACTTACCGTCGGTTTGTACGCTACGTTTATCATTATTTCAACGAAAGCTTGAAAAGTGTGGAGAAATTTGATGAAAAGTATATGGCTCAACAAAGGGATAGTGAGAAAGAGAAAAGTAAAATACTGTATTTTCATGAAACAAAGTTAATTGTTGACGGAGTTCAATATTATGGACTGTTCTTACCAATCAGAGCGGAAGCCCAGTGAAATGAGTACAAACAGATTGTATTGTAATCTGCTTGATAAATATGTTAATAAACACAAACTTTTCACGCACACCCGAACGTATTTTATTCTTTATTATAAAAAGGATAGTAGCTGTACAAGACTTTATTAAAATGAAAAACTCAACAATAACGGACATTTTATATATGTATCTCAGGATGTAAGGAAAGGTTACAAACATAGCTCACCCTCACAAGGCTTCAGAAAAAAAACCTGACAAAGATTTCCTTCTGAAATTCTTCTGTAAGATATATATTTAAGTATATATTTATTTATATGGAAGTTACAAGAGCTAATCTAAAAATGTTTTATATAAATTTTACGCTATGTAGTATTAGTACAGTATACATACACACACTGCATAATAGTATTATGTTTATGAATATTCCGTACTCGTTAAAATCATTACATTTGAAATACAAAATAAGTAAACTCTCTATTTTTGTCATCATTTTAAAATTCATTGTATGGTTTTTCCGTAGCCCACCCATATTAATGCCCTTTCCGAAAATTGGAATATTAAATGATACGAAAATGCCTTACCAATCGTAGCCTATTCCTACCTACTAGATATAATATATACCTTTTTACACACACTCGTACATACATAATGTATAGTCAATATATTTTTTTATTTACCTACCTAGAAATACTCTTTGTATATACAAAACACTGACCTAATCGCAAGAAACAATGTAAATTTAATCCCTGCGAGTTAGCTGATTCCACAAATATGGTTAAAGGTAATTCACTCAAGATCCCCGATACATATGACGGTTTTGGCTCCCTCAGTTTTTGTAACGGAACGGTAATACTACCACCACCCACACGAACGACCTTTATGAGTTCATTTATTTCACGGGCGTCCGGCGGATAATGATCGGCGTCAGGGGGCTTGAGGAACCAATGTTTGCAAAACTTAGTGTGTATGTTCCATTCCCATTTGGCGTGTGACATACGTAATTACCTTGGATGTTGGTGGTGATTGTCCCTAGTTCCACGGAGTCCTCCCGCTTCAGTTGCAGTTGACTTTTGGAATCCACAGAACGCTGAAACAAACAAATCGTGTTATATTTCTGCTTTACAATAAACGTATTCTGATGGTCATCCAACCAAAACTATAATGCACAAACATATTATAATTGAGATATTTACCTGGAGTGCAGCATGGACCTGAGAAACAGTTGTAACAACTGGGGCTACAACTGTCGCGGTACCCTCCAGAGTTGAATCTGAAGAATTGGTACGAGATCTTCGAGCCTGCACCTATAATACAAGATAATAGAACGGTTGTTAAAAACGCTGCAAATATTTATTATTGCGTATGTATATTATTCTACTTGAAAACTTTAAACCTACCTGAGCAGGCGTAAGAGGAGTAGCAGGTTCGGAGAAATCCTCATCTTCGTCGTCATCCGATGCTCCAGCTCCAGAGTAGTCCCGTTTCAATTCGCCCTTTTCGATGAGTTCCAAATTTTCTGGATCTGACATAGCCTTTCTTATTGCAAGAGGGTCCTTCCTTGACCATTTTTGAACTTCCTCATCCATCTTATGAATTTTTGCAGGATTCAGAGCCCATAAGCACCCTTTTCTAGCGCCATTGCCTGGCTTTTCAATTTTCTCAAAGCATTTGTTTAAACTGAGATTGTGCCGTACAGAATTCTTCCATCCACTAGGTGCGCTTTTGAAGTATGGAAAGTGATCACTGTAAAACAAATAAATTGGGTCATAAGTTAGTGGAAACAAGTATTACATTTTACAATACATGTTTACATTTCGTGACCGTAAATTATACGCTTATAATCATTAAAACACCTACCACATAAACTTGTAAATTTCAGAAACAGGCAGGCTGCCAGTCTTAGAATTTTTCAGTGCCATTGCTGTAAGTCAATAAAAATGTTTGTTTAGATTGAGAATGCACCACGGACGAGTGATGAAATTTGAAATGTTATTAATAATAATAATAATGAAATTACAACTTACCAATCAAACAAGAGTAAGAGAAAGCAGGTTTGGGATATATTTTTCCATCTGTATGTGGTTGGGGCTCGTGATGCTTTTGCTTTCGCTTTTTTGTCGGAGGTCCTTCAACAATCGTATGAGATCCTACCTGAGTAGTTATAAACTGGGGCTCATCGAAATCGGGTTCTACTGGAGATGGAGTTCGGGACGCGATAGAATCAGGAATAATCCATGCTGCTACACTCCCTTGCATCAATTCACTTTCACTTTCTTCCTCATCGGTGGCCAAACATTCAGGATCAGTCTCACTGCCAATTGATGAAGACCCAGTTGAGCCAATTGATGCAGGTATGACACTTGACGGATCCACCTGATTAAAAAAACAATGTAAATTAATACATGTTCATGCTTTAACCAAATAGCAAATAGTAATTTTTTTTGCAATAAACAAACAGCAAAGCCAATTCAAGCAAGCAATAAGAAAAAAAGTTAAACACGATCACGTCATAAAGATCTCCTTCATTGGCTACCTCCGCACTACCAAACATTCGTTTCCTCCACTTCGAAGGCAGTATGGTTTTCCTAAATTCTTGCACATAGTTTTCCAGAAGTGGATCTGCTAAAACTGGATCAAACCTTGCACTACACGAACTATGATACATTCTTATGTTTTTACGCTTTGACGTTACCACGCATGCAGCATTATTCGGCTTATGAATGGAATGACCAGAAACTCTAAGTCTATCAACAATTTTTCTTGGTAGAACTTGCTCATTGAAGTCAGGTAAGATTTTATCTTCTACAACAGCTTGATTGACAATCTCCCTAAATGATAGACCTGCATATCTGGGATGTTTTCTTCGCAGTTTTTCACGCGAAACGAAGCGTGGTTTATAATTAGCAGCTGTAATGTCCACCGATTGTTTCGCTCGTAGCATTGTTCTGGCATTCTGAAACTGGATCTTGTACGCTTCATCCTCTTCGTTATCGGATATGTAAATAACATCATCATTATCATCTTCATCGGCATCATTAAGCATTCCGTAATCTTCATCATCTGTGATCTCTATAACATCTTGTTCCTTAATTGTAACAGATTCCTCTGACACTGCTATAATTTGGCCATCCAGAACAGCTACCGTTTGACCCGTTTTAGCATCCAATACAACCGGAGGTGCTGGAGAAGCCTTTTCCATGACTTGAGTTTGAGTAATTTCTCGACACTCCTTTAATTTGGGGGCGCGTATTTCCACGTTATCGACATCCATGTCACTTGTTGACGGCTTCTCTTCAACTTCTGCAGTCATATCACAGGTTTCACGACTAGATTGTTCTGCCTGACTTTCCTCGTCCGTAGGTTGTTTGTTATGAACAAGGTCATCCTCATTTTCCACCTCAGTAAGACCTGCCTGAATGATCTCTATGCTTTCTTCCTTCAATACCACAGAATCTACTTGCACAGTGTCACCTTCCTGTAGCAGTTGAGTGTCAACAGTCTCAATATTATCCTGATCCTCTGGAATTTCCGGCACATTTTCATTTCCTTGCTCGGAATCATCATCTTTAACACGAACCTCCTCAGCACCATTTACATCAACATCATCGTCGTCAGGCACAACATCAATGCTAACTTCTTCATCCTCCAATTCTTCCTGCTTTATAGCGGATACTTGTGCTTCCACCCCCTCAGCATTTGGTTGATCTTCAAACTCCCTCAAAACTCCTTCTTGTTCTGTCGTACTTATAGCCATCTCCTCTCCGATTTCCATTGGCATAGGCTGACCTTCCAAAATCTCTATTACTTCTAGACCCCCATGTTCTGCATTCATCTCTTCAACGCTTCGAAGTACTACATTGCTCTGATCAATCGGAATAACATCTACACCATCATCCGAAACAACAGCTACAGCCCCTGGTTGATTAGAATGGACATAAAAATTTGCTCCAGCACTACGTGCCCGTACGTTCAGTCCCTCCTCAATACCAAACACATTGTTCCAATCCATTGTTTACAGCCAGATGTTTTTCAAATTTTCAGTCTTCAACCTTTATAAAGTGGGAATCTGCAATCCACTAACTCAAATCAGGTAGCAGGAACTCTTCAAATGAAAGAATCGCGTAATCCACTTCACCTCCGTCCTATTAAATTTAAATCGGTAAGTAATTGTTGATAATGGATGACAATAACCAACTAACCAAGTTCAATGCATAAATTTGATCTTCATCATATGTGTTTAAGACCTTTACCTTTTTCCAAACTTAATTTTTCCAGTTTTCAATATTACTTATCTGGTAGTATGAACTTACAGAAGTTCCACCAAACTGATCCCAGAAAAACTATGTATTAAGAAACATATATTTCCGAACCACTAAAATGTACTAATGTCCATAAATGAGCTATGAATCCTCCACTCCACAATAACTATTCCACCTAAACTTAATGTTTGTTTACAAAACTATCTAAACAATCCACAGCTCCACACTACACATAATGACTCCATCCATGTTACAATGAGAAGATGCAATGTTTTTTACCCAAATTCACACAAATACAAATACACTTGCGGGTAGCTTCCAAGCCAAGAAGGATTCGGCTGTATACAAAAATCCACTTTTTCATACGCAGGCTGGCGCTGATGCAGCTATTTTATGTATCGATCTTCAAAATGCACTCGGTGTGGAATGGTATGCCGAATG
>JAQGAP010004369.1:0-10594 GCA_034697805.1 Orchesella bifasciata
ACATTGGAACATGAACTACGTGGTGGAGGATCATGGAGTTTGATCAAAACATGCAGATAACACTACCGCTAGTGATGCGATAGGAACAAAGGCTGCATATTAGACGTTAGTTCTCGGAGCGTGTGTGTATATCTGTTTTTAAACCGTATTATTAACATTTACTCATATAAAATTCCATTATTCTCGATAATTATTCATTTAATATTTCCAAGTCAGGCATTCCAAGAATATAAACTACAAATCCCCATTATTTCTACCATTTGATTTACTACGATTACAAACCAGCTTTTAAATTAGGAGCAAATTGACAATTTGACCAAAACAAAAATTGAGCATGACAACGGGAGTAAATTTTTCAACATAATTTACAGCTCCAATATTTACCTTCAAAGCTCTAAATGATTTCACATATTTCTCAGCGAGTTTTTCCTTATAAGGAAATTTCCCGATCAGATTTGGAATAACCGTTTCCTTCATGAATGTTAGAGTTAGCAGTGACTCAGTATGAACTCCACCAACGGTTCCAAACCCCACCACAATGGCCAGGAAAGTGTAAAGAAGCCCACCTGAAAAGAACATCAGTTGAGGGAGGAATAGTTGAATAAGGGACCAAAATCATGATGATGATGATGGTGATGATGCAGCCAAACAATCTGGTATGTAGTGAAATAAAAAGAGAGCAGAAGTGCACGGATTGACCCACCTTTGTAGGCCATACAAAACGCCCAGAAACGGCATGCCGATTATTCCACAAAACTGAACGAGCTGAATCAATAGTTTTTCATTTTTTCCTAAACTAAAGTATTGCTTGTCTTTCCCAACCACTTTCATATCCCTTTCAAATTCTAGAATCCAGTTTAGCAGCTCCACCGCAAACTGTCGTCGCTGAAGATACATAAATTGGAATGTGGTAAAAGTAAGACATCCGCTGGAGTAAAGCATACTTTCCAGGGTTGTAACGAGTCTCTCTTTTCCCAAATTCTGGTATATTTGGATACAAAGAATTGTCGTGAAAATTATGAAATTAGATAGTTTTTTTCCACTCCCGTGAACTCAGATTTTTGGGTGAAAGAACTAAAACTTGCTTCTTATTTCTCTCAATGAGACAGATTGATTTGGTTCCAAAAAACTGCTGGAGTTTCAAGTGGAATTTGAAGCCCTGTAGTAAATTTTCGTGTAGAAGCATTTTCAAACTTTAAGAATTTTGTGTGCCTAGCTGGACGTCGAATTTGGTATTGCGTGACAATTATTACGTAGCTGAAGCATTCAGCAAGTTATAATTTTACTGAGTTGTCTGTCTGTCTGTCTGTCTGTCCGTCTGTGTGCACTCTCCTGGCCACATACATTAACCGATTTGGACCAAATTTGGTACACAGGTAGTACTCCCCAAGGGCACGCCAGGGAATAACTTTCAGCGAAATCGGTCGCGCGCTTTGAAAGTTATGCGCGCGCAAATACAAAAAGTAGTCCGATTTAGCTGAAAATGAGTATATAGGGGCAGTTTGACATGCCGAATCGAATGGTTACAATAGTTTTGAATAAAATTTCCAAATTCATGTAGTTTTTAGCTCACAAAGTCGAAAAAATCGCGTTAAAAAGGTAATTAATGCATTAAATGATCATAATCGCAGACAATGATCAGAATCGCGTTAAATGTCATTCATAAGCGCATAAAATGACGCTCATTAGGGCCTTCAGCTACGTTTCTCAGTCCACTTACGTGGCTTTTATTCTCATGATGGTTTGTAACCCCATTTCTCTACGCAATTTGTCCATATCCCATCAATTCGTAACTCGATTTTAGTTTCGCCGTCAGAAGCAATTTGAGCGCATCATTAATAATAATGGAACATGTTAGATTGTTTTACTCTTTCCATTAGCCGAGATCCATAATAATAATCCATATTCCATAACTCACTTTTTTAAATTTAAACATTCTTGCGAAACTGATAAGGTTTGATAATTTTATAAAAGCGGATATTTAATAAAGCGGATAGAATATGATAACATTTAATATTCTAGAGTTTACGGGTTGACCTCTTTAGAAATTTGACATATATTAAAAGTCATGTAGTAGTTTTTAGTTTAAGGTTTTGTCGCTCAATCCTAATTTAAACAAGTTTCATGTAACTGAGTTTATGTTAACATAATTATGTGTCTAACGTTTTCTTCAATCCTTTCTATCGGAGACTAAGTATGATTAATAATAATTCACACATTTATTTCCCGTTTCAGGTTTTAAATATTAAAATATTCTGTCATAGTCTGTTCATAAACAAACGCTGTCAAAGACGACAAAGAGAATTAATTTCAACCAACAATAGGCAAATAGCAACATGTACAGCGTACGCAACAAATCCATTGAGAGTGTGAAAAGGGAAGCGGGAAATTCCAACCAAACCCCATCCATGTGGCATACCCCACGTAACAAAAGAAAAGGACAGACTGACAACCCTGCACAGTCCTGTTTGTGTTGGTTGACATTCTCGCAACAAACTTACAGGAAAGAAGTTGAAAGTTTTTGCTAATTAAATTTACTTGTATTTTTTGGTGAATCTATCGTTCTCAACGTTCCTTCCTACGACTAACAATTGAGTGCTTTGAAGTTGAAATTGGTAAGCTAGACCATATTATGTTTAAACCATATTATGTTTTAGGGAAAGAACTTATCTTTTGTGCAGTGACAAGTGCTCGCTCATATATGATTGAATTGTTTTTACATTTTAGGTGTCTCGAGTCATCAGCCATTGTGATTGGTGAAAATGTCGACTGCAAATTGTAATGCTCCGTCTCTTCCCGTGAGGAACCAGGACCAACCAAGGTCGGAGGAGGAGGAAGCGGCTCCTCCATCACCTCCGAAGACAATGGACGATCTGCCACCTGAAGTAAAGCAATTTCCATTCAATGCGTAAAGTTATTAAAGACAAAATAAAATGCGTGGTTGAAGTAGTTCATCTACAACATTTGTTGGTATTGTTAAATTTCAGTTGGTGACCGAAATTTTGGAACTCGTGGCACTGGATGGCAACAAGACAAACATGTTGAGCTGCCGGCTCGTCAATTCCCAGTGGAACGAAATTATGGATCCCATAATCGAAAATGGAATATCCTCAGGCCAGTTTGAAACCTTTCCAGTAATGAGAATGGAGTTCGTAGATATTGACGACGCTGAGGATGATGGTCAACTCCATGTGAGCGTCTGCCCAACGAGGTTTCCTGATGGTGGAAATCCGTTTCCGTTCAACTCCCTCCAGTTAAAAGGACCCAGTTCCCGCTATGATCCAGAAGATTCCCACGTTCCACTGTTGAGTTTGAGTGCTTTTGCATCCAGATTTGGAGGAAATCTCACCACCTTCATCCTTCGCGAAGTCTGCCTTCACGCTTTCCATACGCTGCCGGTGATGCTCAGCTCCATGCCCAACTTAAAACGGCTTAGTTTGGAGTTTGTCAGACTGGTTATAGACGGAGAGAACCTTAATGATATCCCGATTGCTTCATCTCTACCAAACTTGACCATCTTGGATCTCAAGTCGTCAATGGGAAATACTGATATCCTCTTCGTTTGGCTTTTTGGTTCTTATGCTGACCAACTGGAATTCTTGGGTCTGGAGGCAAACTTTCAGTTTCAACCTCTTCTAAGTAGTTATGAATACAGGTATACCCTCCCGGATGGGGAAGAACGTCTTGTTGTCACTACATCGGAGAATGCCTTCGTGAACTTGAAAGAGCTGAATATTGTAAATCCCAGTCGAGAGTTCCTTGAACTCAGTGAAACTCCGGCGCTTCATCGATTTGTAATAAATGAAGTTGAGACCGATTTGGCAAAGGATTTTGATTTATGGGACGTGGACATCTTTATAACGGGCTTATTTATTGACTGTAGCAGCACTCTTGAGACACTCGATTTGAACTTTTTGTGGAATGGAATGGAAAATGATGAAGCATTCAAGAATTATCTTGAGGAAGACCATGCGGCAAAATTTCCACGACTAAAAACTGTCTTTATACAGTATCCGTCTACGGATTTTCATGAAAAGATCCTGTGCGCGTTTCTCCGCAAGTTTCCTGCTCTGACAACGCTCCACTTTCGGATTTACCATTTTGACAAGGAGCTCAAAGTTAATCAGAAGCAAAACGGGAACAACGAAAATGGTGAAGATATTGCTACTCTCAAAGTTCGGTTGGCTCAGCTTCATCAACGGATGTGTGGGATTGAGAATGACACGAGGACAGCGTCATCAGCTCAGATGGAGTTACTTATTGATCTACCAGAAGATGAACAACTGAGGCGAGAGATTGCTGCTCAAGTGCGACAACTGGATGCTGAGATGAGGAGACTTGATGATGCCATGAACATTGCTCGAAATGAGAAGGCTGAGATTTACAATCGTTTGGCTGCTCTTGGTGAAAATATAAAAGTGGTAATGGTAGAGCAGTTACTGGAACGAGGAGGATTTTGGAATACCTTTCTCAATCTCAGGACCGTGTCTGCCAGCTATGGTCACATTTCCGATGGGGATGTATGTGTGGTTCGAAGAACGGATGATGCTTGAGCTTGAATAAGCTTTGTAGAGCAAGCGATGGATGGTGAAAGACTATTGAATTTAAATTTTACTTGTTTATTACGTTAAAATGCGTGTTTTTTATTAATCGTTTGTGGACGTTCGTAATTATTGCCTAATTTATACATGTACGTACTTTATGAATTAAATCGAAAAATACCAATTACAATGTAACTATTTTTAAAGGTTAATTAAATTAAAACTGTGCTTTGTACTTTATTGAAAAAGTATGCAATAAAAATAAACCTTGTTAACTTTTAGTTGTGGTAAAATCTCCATATTTCTACTGTCATGTTTAGCATCCACAGACGCTTTCATCGCGAGCTAGTGCGCGTAATACCTGTAACGAGTTTATATTGTTTTATAGTCCATTTAATCACTGCCTACCTTTTTACTGAAGTCCTAACTTCTCGCATCAGTAGTTTTCATCTGTGCATTAATCTATTTAGCCACAATTCCGAACTGCTTCTATTAATCATTCTCGGGGTTTACATATATTATTATATGTTATAACTTTGCTATTGATGGTTCTTTTCATTCGCACTTGAGTTCGAGCGACTTTGCCTTATTTTTTGCAAACATGTATTTCCCAAACATGGAACAGAAGCTAGTAATCTATTTAATTCCAAAGACGGGAAGCTGAGAATGGATAAAGTGTATCATTTTATCAACTCGAGGTCTAGATTGGATCTCTCATTTTTCGAGAAAATGGCCTCCAAGGTTCGTAACCTGAACCTGTCTGTTGGTAATTTTTGGATTGGCTTTTATTAAATAGATTATTGTATGCATGGAAGCATGAATGTCGACAGTGGGTTTGTAAATGTGCATGTAGAAATTGTCACTACAATTTCCTCTACTTTCTCAGCTGTACCTAACGGTGAAAAACAGGAATTTGGCTTGGGTAATTGTTAATACTTTATTTAGCGAAGATTTTATGAGCTGATATGTGGTATATTACAATCAATTCGGATTTTGCACAATATTCCGTACACAAACTTCAACTTATTGTATTGTATTGCAGTGTTTATTAAAGTGACATGAAGTACATAATGTAATGTAACATTGTTTTCATGAACCAGTCAACTTACAAATGGTTGTGTGCTTTGCAATTACCTATGTAGATCGTAACACATAAATACATACATATTGTATAGTTAATCACATGAATTACCCATTGCATCATAATATCTCTTATCAGACTTTGTTTGCCTTAAAAATTAAAATATATATCATAATTTGGAAATCTAAATAAAGTGTCAATCTTTGATCAATTATGTCAAATCTTCGATGAGATTATTTTTAGGTTCGAGATATTTTCAGCTTCCGTTGATTTAGATTTAACTTTTTTTAAAATTATATTACATTTTTATACGGAGAATGCATTCAGATTTTACTCGTCCCCGTAAATACTGCAGACACAAACAAGACTATGTTTACGGAAAAATTTGCGATAATATACTGTTATAAGTTTTAATTGGATGGGTAACAATTATTATACTGTCGGATGTTGTTTAATAAATATTGTAGGAAAATTTTACAAAACAAAAACCCAATTAGCTTGCATAATATAGTTTCAAACAAAAGAATATTTCTAACCACCCTACAATTAACCTTGTCTCTAACTCCTGTTGATGGAACACGATGAATAAATTTTAAATGAATGTTGCATGAAGAAAGAACGTGGATAGAAAAGGAGGAAAGTTTTCAATGTGAATGACAATAGAAAATGTTTACTTGTTTAATTTCTAGGCACCTGTTGCTCTCATTCCACCCATTGTCAAAATACTTCTGCATTTCTGGCCAAGCTTTTTTGTCTTGCATATGAGGCTGCTCACCTTGAACATTATAAAAGTGAGTATACGTCGGAGAGTTGTTTTTGTGTAGCAGTACGCAATGCATGGCATATCGACCTGTTGCTTTCCTTTCAGTAGAGAGCAAGTCTGGTAAGTGCTTGGGTAGGGTACAAAAACACAGATTACCAAAAGCTAAGAAGCTGGCTGCTCGTTTTGTTTGTAAAGATTTTTTTTTTTCATGTACAACATGTAAGGTTGTTTTGGAACGACTTTGATATACATGCATAGTACTCATTCCTCTCCTCTGCTTGGTGTAGATTGTAGATACAAACAAAAGAGAGGATCACAATATTTACCTCCAAAAGCAATAAAATAATAAGTTTACAGAATAAAATTTCACACTGAATGATTCAGAGTGGAAAGTGGTAACAAAAAGCTTAAAAAGTTATTGGAAGTTTCAAAGATGAAGAAAAAAGGGGAAAAAGTTCACAAATGTGTAGTATGTAATAAGCAGTTTGTTTCCAAGGACAGTTTGAAAGTTCATCAGCGGCTTCACAATAATTCAGCGGGTCAACACAGCTGCTTATTTTGTGACAAGGCCTTATCAACCAAGTCCAGACTTGATGACCACATTGTCCGACATATTCGTGAAAAATATCATGACTGCACATTGTGTGAACAGTCATTCGTCACCAATTCTGAACTCACCTGTCATGTAAAAAATTTACACGAAGACGTACATAAAAAACAATATATTGAGTGTATAATGTGCGCAAAACTGTTCTCACGCAAACCAAATTTTCAATCTCATTTACATTCGCACACTCGTGAAAAGCCAATTGACTGTTCCTTTTGTGAAAAGAGTTACGCTACCAAATCTCAACTGCGGGTTCATGTCCTCAATATCCACACCATACTGGGACATGAAAAACGAGAACAGTTGTACAAATGTGAAGTGTGCTCCAAAGTATGCAGTTCTTACAGCAATTTTCAGTATCACAAGAAAAAGCACAAGCCAAAACCAAAACGAGTATACAAATGTGGCGTTTGCAAAATCACCTACAAAAGTGCCGTGAGTTTACAAGAGCACGAAAATAAGCACAAGGAAGAAGCGCGTTACAAGTGTCCAGTGTGTAAAAAAGGATTTCATTACAAGCACAATCTTGAAAAACACGTACGAACTCACACGGGAGAAAAGCCGTTTGGTTGCCCAATTTGCAAAAAGAGGTTTACTACAGCTCAGTTTAAAAAATCATGGGCGAACTCATATGGATATAAGGAACCAATTTCCCTGTCTTTTTTGTGGGAAACGTTTGCGTACCCAAGCCAATCTTCACGATCACATTTTACGCCATACTAATGAAAGATCAGTGGACTGCAAATTTTGCGAGAAGTCATTCGCAACCAGAGGCAATCTGAGGGGGCACGTGGCTAGTAGTCACAAATCGAGCTTCGTAGAATCAAATAAAAATTCAGACTTTTCTTGCATATTGTGCTCCAAATCATTTCCAACCAATTCCCGATTGATGGTGCACATACACACGCACACACGGGAGAAACTGATATCATGTCCAACCTGTGGAAAGGGGTTCGGGAACAAGCACTCCCTTTCAGAACATTTAACTGCCAGGCATTCCAAAAACAAGCCCTATAAGTGCAAAATTTGCGGCAAAGGATTTGCCTACAAGGGTTATCTCAGCACACACATCAATCGTCATTTGGAGGTTAAAACATTCAAATGCAAAACTTGTGGAAAGGAATTTATTACCAGCTGTGGTTTGAAGCGACATGAGTGGAATCACGACAAAAGCAGCCAACAATATCCGTGCATCTTTTGCGATCAAGTTTTCTACAGTCAAAGCGATAGCAACTTTCGCAGGCATATTCGTAAACACATTGGAGAAAAGATCTACATTTGCGATACCTGTGATCAAGGTTTTGTTTGCCCGATTGGATTGAAAAATCACCAAAAAGTTCACTCATAAGTTAAACCTTTTGGTTTTGTGGAAAAAACTTTGGTAGATGAGTTCTCCCAAAACATCAATACATAGGATAATTGTATGTAGTTATTTTTAAGCTTTTTAATATTCCATGTCAATGTTTGTTCCATACTATTTCAACTATGTTTAGCTCACAATTCATAAAAACTCCAAATGATTGTATAAAAACATGTAAGTTGGGGTACAATTTGAGGTGGTTGTGATGTGTGTTATAGTTGGAAGGAAAATGTGTACAACGTAAATTTTATTGCTGAGTGTTTTTGCCATTGCTACTTTGTACTTATTTTAGGACTAGCTTACAATTCATAGTGTCCATGTAAATTGAGCTATTTATATTTAAGTCAACGCATAACGAACAACCTTTTCCTAAAAATAATCCGATGGAGCACTGAACCTTTTTATGATTGTAAGGAAACAACTACAAAACTTTCTCTTTTTTGTTACTTTCGGAATGAAGGGGTATTGTGGATTTTTGTACATGAAAGATTTCACAAAAAAAACTAAATAATATTATAATGAAAGCTAGGTAATCCTTTTGGGGTTTCTACATACAGAACGGTAGCCTAAATTTTTGTATAAAACTGTGTTCCTGGTCTCCCATAGAATTATAGTTAGAAAAACTGTCGTAAAACCAACAACGTGTCAGCAACCAGCTTCTGCAAATAATTTGTTAAGATCGTTCATCCTCTACCTGTCCGATTCGAAGAAATGGGTTTCTGGACACCGTTTGTGGCTGTGCTAGTAGTCTCAGTTGCCATTTCCGGTAGTAATGGCAGTTGTAGAAATGTAAGTTTCTCTTTGAATTACAAGCCTCAACAACAAATTACGTTTCCGGTTTTTCGAAGTTACAAGGTGTATTTTTTCAGTTTAGTAATTGAGTTTTTTTTCCATTTTTCAGACCAATTGTAATGTACACAAGGGTGGAGCCGTAGCAGCAGAACCGGAACTTTGTGATCAACGATAACGGACAGAAACTGGGGTACTTGGGGACTGTAACTACAGCGAATTGTAACAGCTATGATAAAAATATTAATTGCTGTGATGGAGTTTGTAAGTGCTGCGACACGATTAATTGCGACTCCAATTGTGTATACCCAGCTGAGGTTTTTCGTATTGACGGTGGCAACTGGAAACCCGACTCTACACTTACAAATCCATCATTCAGCTACTGATTTGATGCATATTATATTGATGACTGTGATGACAAAAACATTGATTGTGTATCGCCATCTGATCCCAACGGACCAGTATCATCCGGTGATTATCCTAGGAGTATTAACCGCAACCAGACGCTAGAGTGATGTGAGACTGCTCTGATTTAAATCAAGGGTTTGTTAATTTTTTGAATTCGTTTGAATAGATTTACTTTCAGGTTTACTTTTAAATGAAAAATAAATACATCTAGTTTCCCGAAAGTGAAAGAGTCAATATAACCATAAAGATCTTTTCAAAGACGGATCTGTGTGTCACACTACATGAATGTGACAATCTTGCGTTCAAAATTTCTTTCAACAGTAAAAACAGACGTATACTTACTGTAACATAATTTTTGCAATGTTCACGGCACTCGAAAAATCAGTTTAGTACCAGTCTACCTTCCGCAACAAAATGAGCATGCCAGTGTAATTTTTTTTCTCGCTTACATTTTGCATGAAGAGGTTGATGAATACAAAAGTAAACCCATTCTGTTCATATTTCATCGACCTGTCTACGTAAATCATTATTCATTCTCAAAAAATAGTCGCCCATCATCAAATCTCATGAAAGATTATGAAACTTCATGAGAATTGATATAAAAGTGCGCTGAACTGCAAGTTGGGTATGGAGCCTACTTTCTTGCATGAACTTCATTGCATTTTCTGCATATTATTATCCATATACACCAGTTTTCCTTGTGTCAGTGTCAATCAAATTTTTTGATCAAGATGAATGTAGAATGCAATTCCAGAAGCAATAAAATTACAAACTGCATTGTCGTCTAATTTAGCATCTAACATCGTGTAGATGTACATAATTTAGTTAAATATAAATTTTTTCGTACTTTACGAAACTTTAATTTTATAGAACATAATATGGGAAGTGCCTGTAACACATTCCCTAAGTGTCTGTGGTCTACAAGCTACACGTTTGCATTCCATTAAATTTTTTAAACAATCTGTACAATCTACTACGAAGTAATACTGTAAAACATTTCATATGATCACAATTTTCATTGATTTTTAGCAAGTGTTACATCATT
>JAQGAP010004370.1:0-10592 GCA_034697805.1 Orchesella bifasciata
TTTTCTACTGAAAGAGGTACCTTGACCAGTCATAAAATCTGCGAAATTCCATATCATTTCCCCAATCAAAGTGGTATTAGCCCGCAGTGCGTCAAATGCTTTGAAATGTTCACGAAGATATTCCAGTTGGAACTCTTCAGTGAAGACGAATTGAGGATTCTGTAAAATTGTGTGATTTAAATGACAACCTAATTTTTGCCATAAATATTCATTTTTTAAAATCTTGCAATTAAATTACCGAATGGAGCCCAGCGATAGTATCTGCGCCATACTCCGCAATAATGAGCGGCCGATGAAACTTATTAATCCAATTATGAACATCCTGAATCATGGAAGCTGTAATTACTTCAGTGTGCCCCGTGTCGGAATACCAAGCGTAGTATCGATTAATGCAAATGATGTCAGCATATTCTGCCTGAAAATGAAATTCCCAGATAATTTTTCATTACAAAAAATTTAAAAAGCCCCAACAAAGAGCTAGCTAGATGAAAGCCCACGCTGAAGGACAATTTATTGGTAAAGAGGAAGTGTAGGTTGAGAAAAAGGTCAAAAGCAAAAGTCAATTACGGCTTTATCGGTGCTGTAATCTTGTGCAACCACAACAGTGACTGGTCGGGATTTATCAAGCTCGCGAACTAAAGCAAATAATTTTCTGAAACGGAACAACAAATACAAAAATCATGAGTAAAATTCAACACATACTGCTTTATCCTCCTGATAACCCTTGTTTATAACCATAGTTCTAGGGCGATGGGTGTCCAAGCTTTTTACTAAGTCAAAGACTTCCCTAAATCATCATTATCAAAAGCAATTTTCAACTCTGAGAGTAAATAACGAAATAATGCGCTCATTTATCGGATATCCTTCAAGTGCAATAAACTTGGGTTTGTTTCGTGAACAAACCTCTATAAATATCTTTGATTGTCCCCACAAGACCTATGTATAACATGTTATCACGTATCATATGAAAAAAATACCAGGAAATGTGTCTCACTCACTTGAAGTATGGACCAGCTTCAGTTTTCTGGGATTGTGGCTCGTTCGCAATAGACCACATTACTACACTCGCTCTATTCTTGTCCCGTTGAACCAATTCCCTCATTTGCTGCTTGTGAGTTTCCAATAGTTCTTGACCAAAGCCACTAAACAAATAATAAGAGAAAGGGAGATATATAATATGGATTATCATGTCATGTCCAAGACAAGACCTATAAAACATGACATAATGCACTTTTATGTAATATATCTTCATGATTTCACTTTCAACATTCAAGTTCAAGGCTAGCATAAATATTTGTGGTTGAATAATAATTCTTTTGAATACGGAAAACATTAAGAGAAAAAAACCCACTCGATTGAGACTGCACTAATTTCATCAATGATGACAATCCCAAGTTCATCCGTGAGGTCCATGATTTCTTCAGAATAAGGGTAATGGGAAGTTCGGTAGGAGTTGGCTCCCGTCCATTTCACGAGATTGTGATCTTTCACGATCATCACGTTGTCAATGCCCCGGCCTCGGACCTGTGGAAAAATAGGGAATTCCAGTAAAGGTTATAAATTACGTTGAGGTCAATCTGAAAGTTTATTCAACTCCTCACATTAAAATCCTCATGTCGTCCAAAACCACGAAAGTAAAATGGTTTCCCGTTGATTGTAAATGTGGTGTTGTCCCAGGCTAAGTGACGTATCCCAATTTTTAGCCGGTACACATCGACATCCACTTTGGCGAGGTTTTGTAGGGATACCTAGAAGAAGAAAGTTTGGGTTACTGTAAAATATCCCTCCCACAGGACATCAAGACAGGAAGTTACGGAATTTAGAAACCCTACTCAATATATTTACGTACCACCAATGTATACAGATAGCCAGCTTGCTCATCCTTTTTTACCATGCTAAACGGCCACCATAATGTTGCATTAGGGATGGATAAATAGCCAATCCCGTGTGTTCCGCTTGCAACAATGTTCCCTGATTTATCCTCAAGTCGTACGACGATGGACAACCCATCCTTATTAACGGTAGGGATCCAACCAAAGTTTACATCGTTGTGAAAGAGGGCCGCAGATGCTCTCACCGTCTCAATGTTGTAGATTACCAGAGCTGGAATAATAAAGGCTAATTTATATGTGCATAACTTATTACGCATTGCGACAACTTTTCCACGTGCAAAATGATACGAATTATCAATGTGCCCCTATATATCGAAAACTTGCAAACAATCTTATCTCATTCCCACAAAATGTTAAGATTTAGTTTTTATGAAAATACCTGTGCCATCCTCTTGAAGATTTGTGGACACGGTGATGTCATCAATGTAACTGGTAGGAGTTGTGTAAAGGTAAACTGGACGATGAATGCCAGCATAATTGAAGAAATCAAAGTTATAGTTGAGTGTAAAATATCCAGGAGGATATCTGGAATATTCATGAGAACTTTAGTCATTTTACGGGGCATTGTGATTCATATATATTTACACAGTTGAAATTTTTATGCAAAATGAGCACGCAACGAAGGTATCAAATGTCAAACAAATCCATTGCCATTGTTTTGAATGTGCGTTGTTGTACTTTGCTGGATTGGATAATTATTTACAAACAGAAACAGATTTGGCTATTCTAGGTTGTAAAAACATGCTCACTTTCTAAATATTTGTCTAAATTCCGAGCATTTCAACTCACTCACCTTTTGGCAGTTGGACGGAATATGGATCCCTGGGGAATAGTATTTTGATTTAGAGTGTTATTGATAGCCACAGTTAATCTGTTTGTTCGTTTCGCCGAGAGATTTGCAGAGTCCAGCTCAGCGACAAATGGGAGATGTCCACCAGCGTGTTCCGCCACTTGAACACCATTGACCCACTAAACAGATAAATAATGTTATAGAATATGTACCAAAACAAAGGAAAAAATGCAGCGATGTACAAAATGTTTGTGTACAAAAGGAAGCACATGCGACATGATAAATAAATACCATCACAATCTGATTGACAGTGGAATGCAGAACTTACAACTATTGCCATATAATTTACACCACCAAATCTCAAGTAAATTTTTCGCTGTGACATCCACTCCTTCGGAACCCAAAACTCTGTTTCATACCAAGCCCAGCCAACATGATCCCGAATCTCTTTGCTCTGCGTAACATCATTGTAACTCGAAGGAACTGGCATGAGAGTCACTTCTCCTGTCTACAAAAACATCATCATATCATTTGAGTAGCCGATTCTCATAAAACAGAAGAGTGTTACATTTTATTAGCTACCATCTAACAACCACTGGTATTTATAGGTTTTTTTGGGAGTAACGTACTTACCTCTTGTAATGGGCTTGAGAACCACTTATTTCGGAATCCTAACTCGGGGTCATTTCGTGGAGCTAACCTAAACTGCCAAATTCCATCCAGGGATTTTCGTTCTCGCGTTTCAGACTCTTGGGGAAATAAAATTCCTTTGGATTCTGCAAGGCACAGAAGACCACAGAGTCCGAGCATGAAGCTCAAGTACTTCATTCCGTTTGTCATTTCAAATTTGTCAAAAGTTAGAAGCACTTTTTATACATAAATATTTTTTATGCATCTATGCAAACTAATACTGACAAAGCGACTGGGGCAGCAACTCGTGAGTCCAGTCAAAGCGTAGCAACTAACACCACAGCGAGAATGAGCTTTGTTCACAATGCCCATCTGTATTTATATGATTGTGAGTTCAGAAAATGTTTTTTCCTTATCGCAAACTCAGCCCAACCAAACCAATAGTGCGTGAATAAGTGAAGGCATGTAAACCTCACGGAGACCATTATTTACTTCGCTTCTCTGATTGATTTTGAACTGTTGAAGGATGCGTAGTCAGTAATCAGTCAGTACAGAGTATTATACGACTGGGATTTATCATTCATTTTAGTTAACATAATGTAGTGTAGTGCAATTCAATATATGCTCATCTTTGTAACCTCCATGAAAAGCATGACACTTGCAATTTCCCTTTTGTTGTTTGTTCAAACAACGCGATACAAAAATTGGACCTTTTTTGTACGTACACAGAAAGCAACAAACAGAGATTTGATGTTAAACATATTTGCATGAGGATTCACGTATTATCAGACTTGTATTGGTTTAGAAGAACATGAAACATGACATTGCGCAGCTTTACATGATCAGAGTACAGTCAAATCTGTCAAATTAGCCTAGCTTTTTTGGTTGGAGTATGAACTGGAATTAAGATTAGAGCTAGAGACTTTCTAGTCACAAAGCATATAACAAAGTCAATGCATTTTGGGATATGGAAAATATGGATCATCTATGCAACGTCAAGAACATACAGTCAAGATGCATAACACATTGATGTGCGAGTGCATTTTTGGCTACAGAGATACAAAAAGTGAAGCTGGGATCTTGCAATAATTGTAACAGTAATTAAGCGTCAGCAGCGTACCCAATAACAAGCTGCTACAGTATTTAGTTGCATTTCTGGTCTCATTTCTCACTTTTCTGTCTCCTTTACTTGCTGTTTAAGTATGCAACTAACGGTATTTGTAGCTGCTCACATTTCACAAAAACTAATTACTAAAAAGGTAGTTTACCTGTTTACCCAACTCACAACTGGCGACTGGCATTGTAAGTTTATTGGTTCAGTGAGAACGGCAGAGATACATGCATCTGGGTAACTGCGCTGTGTGTCTTGAATATTATCTTCTCTGATTTAGAAAAGAAAATTGAAAGGATCACGATCTCACCTGCAATTAGATTTGGTTGATCGATCACTTATGATTTTTTGTAGGAACATTTAATCCTACAAATCGATAAAAATATCCCCATCAAAACAACCACACCTACCACGAAATCTGGTATTTTCTTGACTAAACTGCAGAGAACAGCTTATCAGATCAATTTATTTCATTGTAGTGAGGCCGAGGAGGAGTGAGTTTAGCGACAACGACAAACGAGCTTGCACCCAATTAATTAAACCAGGTAGAAGGCCATAACTAAAACAAGCTGAGCGAAAAAATAGTCGCAGTACCATAAAAAGATGTCTTATAATTATAATCCCAAATTTCCTTTGACAATGGATGGATAACACCTGCCTAAAGTTGCCCAAGGAGTTGCATTGTCGCTTTAATCATGTTGTTTGTGGAGTAGAGTAGCAGATTATCATTCATTTGCATGGCACTATGCAGTCTGGCTCAGTTGCCCTTGTCGTGATGATTTGGTTGATAAACTTGTTTCGTCATTCAATGGAAGATTTCAAAAATCGATGATCCCTATTTCATAAGAAACAGCTGCGGGCTAGATTATACCAGTCTAAAGTAGTATGCATAATGGATTTGGTGAAACTTGGTTGTTTTTTTGTCAACTGCGTCTCAAACCAAAAAATTGCCACATGAAAAAAAAACTAAATTAAGTTACACCTGTATTACTACTTGAGTTTCCTTGAACTCTGCGTGCAAAAATTTGACATGAGCTCAAAAAGTTAAGAATAATTTTTTTGATGTAGAAAGATTTTGCTCAGCAACTTTTTATGAATCTGAAGAATGTAATAAATAAATCGTTTTTCATTAAAATCTCAAGGACGAGCAATCAATCCAAATTACAAGCACGATGTTTTACAAACTTTTATAAATGGCCTGGAGCCTCTGGAGAAACCTTAGTCAGTCGGGCATTTCCAAAAGATATGTAATGTTATTCCACACCTAATAGTTTATGATGCATGACCTCAATAATTATTTTACTGCTGAAATTCCCATGATTGATGAGGATGCATAAAAGAAATGTGACACTTCAGTGCTTTTATGTGAAGCAACAAAATCGTAATATTTTGCATGGGACAGAGGTGGGACCTAGAAGACAAACTTGAAAGTGGATGTAGACCTAGTATGTGGGTGTTTTTATTTACATTCTGCACCGGCAAAGTCAATTCACTCTCTTTTATACTCATCTGTTCTGCTGTCAGATAGACATAAATATTTTGTGTTGACAAGCGAGAAACCTCAAGCAAAATAAATTCATGTTATCATGATTAACTTTCCAATTGCGCCAGTGCTCTAATAGTTATAGTGTTCAATGTTGGAGTAACAAAAATCTCTCAGAATGGACGCATCATCGGTGAAAACGTATGATATTCAGTTGGTAATAGATTCTGTAGACCTTGGAGGAAGTAATGGCAAGGTGTGAAGCAAGTCCTTTTCTAATATCAATCATCTTATCTGCCATGAATCCGCCCATGAACAAGAATTGTCATTCTGTTACAGGTCATCAGTATAGAATGTTGCGAAAGTCGAATGTTTCTGGGGACCGCAGAAGGGTTAGTTTCATCAAACTACTTACTTAGTGTATAATAGTTTCAAGTTGTATTTAGTTGTTTCACCTACACAAATATACATTTTAACAGATTCCTACTAGAATACTTTATGACGGATGAACGAAGCAAAACCTTTTTTAGTCGGGTTCGACAACAAAACCTCAACAAGGTAGTTGAAGTACTTTGAAAAAGTAGTGAAATAAATGTGAAAAGTCAACAATAATTAACCAAACTTGTATTTTATTGAAGGGCCAACCCATAATTCAGATCCGTAGTGCGTCCGCTTTGGACAGTTTAATCATCCTTACAGGAGGCACAGTTGCGATGTATGATATCCAGAGCTTGGAAACTAAAGGAAACACTATAAGCGGAGTGAGTTGCATTGCCATTGATGAGAATCCGTTCAATGCAGACCCGTTCACAGTTACAGTAAATGAGTATTCATTTTTAGTTATAATTTTATAACTACTGGGATTGTCTATTTATGCATTTCTCTCTCCCTTTCAGCTTTGTTTCGTGAAGAAAAAATCACTGATGATGGCATTAGCATCCGAAAAAGGGATTAGTGTTGTTAAAGAAGTAAACTTGGATTCAACTGCGCTTAATCTTGCAGTGGAAACTGGTCTAGTCTGTGCAGCACTATCTTCTGGGCGATATGTTTTCGTGGATATGAATGCGCAAAAAAAGAATGTTGCTGAGCTGTGTCACTTTGATCCGAAGGATGTTGACCCAAAAATTGTGAATGCTGGGAAGGTATATAATCTTGACCCGACTAAAAATATTTCTAAGAATGAATCACAAGATTGTTTTAAATATTATGTTCATTTTAAACAGGAGGAATTTTTACTTATTGGCCCGGGAGGTCTTGGTGTTTTTACCAGCTCGAGTGGAATCAGCGAGCGTCCTCCAATCATTTGGCATGATAAAGTCAATGAAATAGTTGTGGATGGTTTGAATGTTGTTGCAGCTGGAAATTCTGTGATCTATGTGAATAGCCTCCATGATCCCACGACTAGCAACGTGATTCCATTTCCGGGAGTGAAGTGTCTGGCGTTAACAGAAGGAAAATTGTATGTTGGCACTGCGAGGAGTCTATATCGTTTTACTCCAATTTCTGTAGATGAACAAGTTGAAGTGAGCTGCTTTAAAATATTTATAGCTTGGTACCATGAACATTTAGTATTAACTTGCTGAATTTTACTCAATAGTCCTTAATAAATGCGGAGAAAATCGACCAGGCTCTTAATCTACTGGAATTAGCTCAAGTCAAAGATGAGAAAAGAGAGTATCTAAGGCGAAGAATTCTCAGGAAAGCTGTATTCCTAAGGATGCACGCGTTGGAGCTAACTGCTTGTATGGAAGCGATTCGCGAGTCCCACATTGACCTGAGAGAGGTAAAACTGTGAAATTCGACCTTTTAAAGCGTTATGGCATTAAATTTACATTATATGGGAATTTTGGCATTTACAGATCATCAGTTTGTTTCCCACAATTCTGCCATCAAATACTGTATTTACGAGAAGTTTGCCTTCACTCCATGAATTCATTGACGTTAACCAAATGGTTGGTGGGGATCCTCACAAAGCTCGGACACTTGCATCATTCCTTCTAGCTGTTCTAACAACACACGAAACAATGCCAGATTCAAAGGTAATGCCAAATTTTACGCAAAGAATTTATAATTTATTTGCACCTCAAGTATCATAAAATATAGCATAACCGTTTGTTTTAAGGATTTATCCACGTCCGCTATCAAATTGGCAGCGAAATATGACAAATCCCAATATATAATTATCTTGGATCACGTCAGTTGTATGGAAATCGACTACGATGATTGTTTTGAATGGATGGAAGACTACAAATATTTTGACTGCGCTGCTCTGCTCTACAAAGCCAAAGGGGATATAAGAAAGGCTTTAGATTTATGGGTTGATCTCCTCAGCAATACCAAAAAATGCGAAGACCCTGATGAATTTGAGGGAGTTGATGTTGTAATTGAAACGCTTCTCAGGTATTCATAATCATTTCATCATTTGGCGGAAAAAACATTTATAGGATTTTATTTGAGATTGTTTCTAATTGAATTCGTTTGTTTTTAGCTCTGTTAACCCTAATTTGATTTGGGAATATTACGACAAGCTATCAAAATTCGATCCCATCAAAGCCGTCGAAGTCTTCACAAAGAGAGAACTTTCTCCCTCATTTCAACCACTAAACGTTGCCGAAAAGCTGTCAGCTAATCGCCCTATTTGCATGCTGTATTTGCGACATTGCATCTTCGAGAAAAAGTTGGATGATGAGGATCTCCACACGTATTTAGCCACGCTGTACATTGATGAAATAGTGCAGGAAACAAATGCCTCAGATGTGGAGCGTCTGAGGACAGAGTTCAGACAACTTTTGATATCATCGGATAGTCTCAAAGTTCAGTTTTTAATTGGAAGACTTCAGAAAACTCAACTTAGGCTGGAGCTCGCCATCCTTCACGGAAAGGCTGGGGATCATGATCCCGCTTTGAAAGTGATTGTTGAGGAGTTGCACGACTACAATTTTGCAAGTGAATACTGCATAAAAATATCTGATAGCAGCCAGCGGCAGAAGGCTTTTATGAGTTTGCTGAAAATTTATCTCAATGCAAAGTAAGTATTGTAATAAACTAAACTTTAAATGCATTCCGTTTGTTGAAGTTATAAACGCAATGATTATTGCAGGGATAAACCGGAAATCATAGAAGCGTGTATGCACCTATTAACCAACCATGCTGAAGAGTTTGATTTTTCAATTGTTCTGCCTCTGCTACCGGATGAGTGGAATATTAGATCACTGTCAGATCTGCTTCATAGGGTTCTCCGAACTCATTTGCATCGGGTATGCAAAACAAATTTATTAGTGGAATTGTTTTAGAAACAACAATATTTGTATGTAAAATAACTGTCATTTTATGAACAGCAACGGAGGGTGGAGCTGTTGAAAGGTCTATCCGAAAGAATAGACAAAGACTACAGGCTGGAGGCTGACTCAAACAACCAAGGATATATTCTAGACGAGGACAGCGTTTGTGGACTCTGCTACCGAAAACTTGACAATTTAGAGCCAATCTTTTACAAGAAAGGGTTTATTGTTCATTCCAAATGCATTTAAAGCAACATAACGTTATGTGATAATAAAACAACTTTAAATTTAAAAAAAAAGAGTACAGCAAGTTGATATACATAGGTTCCCCTCTTAAAACGTAACATTTTTTTCGCAACTGCATAAGAATAAAATCTATAAAACTTGGTCCTGTGTTGACAGTAAATCTTTGCAATAAATAGACATAAAACAATGCATGACAGATGTGCATTTTTACAAAAGGGGGTTGTTTGAGAACGAAATACAGCAACCTTATTAAAATTCGCTGGAACCCGTAAATCCAGTTTGATGGTCGTCATTACTTATGCATCCAATTATTTATTCCTCTTTAGTTTCGCCTGCCAACTGCTCCTTCGCTTTCTTGTTGAGTCTTCTACTACTACTTTGCGGCCTGTGATGGTGGTGGTGATGATGGCGTTTGAATTTACGATGTCCAGAACGACTGCTTCTTAACAGTTTTAATGAAGGAAGGTCTGCTGGTTCACTGCTATTCAAAATGCTGCTGCGCACATCCAAAGCAGGGGTAACTTTGTCGGTTGTACTGGTAGTGGGATCATCATCTTTTGTACTATTGTGATGACGTCTATTACCGGCACGATGATTGTGAGATCGTCGGTTATGCTTTTTGTGGTGGTGACCAAAACGCCTATGTTTGAGGTGATGAGATTTCTTCAGTTTTTTGGGCTTCAATCCTGATGTGGGTGAAGTGAGAACGGAATCATCCACTGATGCGTCTAGAAGTTGATAACAATTTATTTATAAATTAAATTATTTAATATTGTAGTAGGTAGTCTCTCTGCATTGTAAGTGTTTTACCTGATCCATTAGAAAAAATTAGAGATCCAATCGCTGGTTTGGCGGAAGTAACACTGCCACTGGCATCATCCTTTGCAATATCTACTTCTGTTTCTTTGTTTCTCTGATTTTTTAATCGGCGAGAGGAAGGCTTTCCAGAAACGAAAATTGCTAACGAAGATATGGAGAGTGTGACAATTAAAATAAATTTTCCTAACTTCATTGTAGCACTGTTAAAACATACAAATTTAAAGAAAATTTCTGTTAAAAGTCCATGCGCACAGCCACACTATACTGTAATAACTTCAAGTTGGGAGGACCTACAAGTTTCTTCCTTCAGAGTATAAAGAGCAATAACACTCGCAGTCTC
>JAQGAP010004371.1:0-10590 GCA_034697805.1 Orchesella bifasciata
CCTTTTGTTTGCTCCTGCAACTGGAGAAACGAAGAACAACTTTACAAGCATCGTATCGTATATCACATCACAGCCTGCGGTATAATTGTATTCATGTGAGCCAACTAGAAACTGCAGTCTAGCCTGCTTCTTTGGCATTCGCAGCGTAAAATATCTACTCGTAAGCGCAAGTATGCAGAGCAGACAATTAAATGCTAGCAAAAAATACTTTATTATGCTTATGATACGACCAACAAATTACAGAGTCTGATGGAAGTATTCTGCGTCACCGTCATGCTTATTTCATATTCAACGGAAAACGGATTCGATTAAAGAGGAAACGGAGAAGCTTTTATGCGTTTCGTACAATTAATTAGCATACATTTTCCTAACTTTAGAACATGCATGCAATGCAATTATTACATGCTTATGATGTGCAGTGGCTGATACAACACAGCTACATAACACATGTAGCTTGAGCTAAGTCGCGTTAGTATTGCAATCGTTCACTTTACGACGAATTCATTGATATAAGTTCAAATCCTATAATCAGATCGCATTCCAATTTGCGTAAATAGCACTATTCTCCTTGTTCAATTCTTTTAACTCCTTGGCAGCATCTTCAATAAGTATGAAAACCTCAGAGCTATTTGTCGTATTTCTTCATTTTTTGACAACAAAATTGGCTGAGCAATGAAATTTTTTTGCTGGGTGGGCAGTTAGTTGTAAGCCACTTAGTATACTCACAATTAGTGCAGTTCGGAAAAACTTCAAAAAAACTAAAACAGAATATACCAATTGCAGTAGATATACTATAATATATTATATATACCACAATATAAAAACTCAAATGCAGTAGAACAGGACAGTTTTCCTTAAAATGTTTTACCCAGTATTTTAAAATAGTTCGTTTACTTTCAAACACTTGTACAACATGGTTTGTAACGAGGAGTCAAATCATTTGGATTGGTTTGTTCTTTTTTGACGAGCCGGCTTCGTATCTCAGCTTCTAAAACAGGAAGTTATCGCTAACGCTCGCGTAAGGCTGACTGCTTTTGAGATGTCTCCTGCTGATGCTTTACATAAATGCTCTTTTGCTTGTAACGTCTAAAATATTCATTGAATTTGTAAAAGCATGACATGACACATTACGCTTGGCAGAAACCATTTGTTGGGGTAGGATCGTATCTACTCTCTTACATAAGAGCAATAGTAACTCGTACACATCAAAGTAAATGCTACAGCTAAAGCAATTGTATACTCTAAAATTATGCAAATCAGAAACCAATCCATTGATGCTGTTAATATTATGCACCCCTTTATATTTCCTGTTACTATTTTGATGCTATGATACTAACTGGTGTCTAATTTAGTACAATAAAAAGTTTATATAGCTAATCATTCATGAGGCGAAACCTTACTAAATATCATCTCCTTACTCAGCTCCTCTAATTATTAGTAGTGAGATTGTTTTCAGAATGGATGGATTGTCTTATGCTGTTTGCATAACATATACGTAGAAGCGTAAAAGTTTTTGAACAAATATTTATTTTAAAGCAAAGTCAAAGACACGATGTTTATAGTCGCAAAAATATACATCAACAGAATGTATTTGGTACTCCACGATTACGTTAATACAATAATTTATACAGTTAGAGATCTTGCATGCAGGTATCACAAACAATAGAACCACAACAACAAAGTATTCTTAACATATTGACTATAATTTGTTTGACATAGAAGATTTGTAAGTAGCAATAATTCTTCATTTCTTTGGTATGACTCGACGAGGAGTGACAAACTTTTTGGACACCCTCCCACGCTTACTAGGGGAAGCCACTGAAAGAGTTGGGAGCTCCGGTGGTTCTTCAAAGCGATCCAGGTAACGCCTTTTGGCAGAATTCCGCGTCGCGACACCACTACTTTCAACATTTTCCTCCGGCAAAGGAGATGCCTTAGACACGGACCCACCAGTTGATTGTACTTCGGTGCCCAGAAACGGCATGGTTTCCTAATACAAAATACAAATAATGTGTTACGCTTTCTTACAAGATCTAAAAAACTGTGTATAACAATATAAAAAAAGAATTTTACCTTCATTGCAGCATTTAATTGCTTGAAACCTTTTTGAAGATGCTCAACTTTCGGAGTGACATGGAAGGTAGTGAATTCATGAGTAAACGCCATTTTGGTTTCCACGCTCGTGATTCGCCATTGTAAATTCAAGCAGCCGACAATACTACCGGTTTTGAAAACATCTTGCAGATCGGAATCCTGAAGAAAACATGTTCATAATTACGTTTTATCAAATATCTCAATGTTGAAAATTGAATCTTACAACAAGTGATGTCCAAAACTTGATCTTGAGAACGTTGCCATTTTCCTCAACAAGATGCACAATTTGTCCAACATGTTCTTTAAAGTCTTCCACTTTCTTTACAATGCCAACGGTGTCAAACTCGCCAAACGGTGGGGCAAAACCTTCTGCTAAAACCTCGTCAAAGCCACTTAACTTCCGTTTGAAAGCGCTTTCTGGCAAAATATCCGCCACTGGACATATACGAGTCGTCTTGGTCGTGCCCAGCCTAATTTCTTGACCGTCATGAAACGTGCCTGGTTTCAAGGCCTGAAAATCATAGACTTTGCCCTCCTCAATATTAGCAATTGCCTCCTCTTGCGGGTTCCAGATAGTTATAATCCCATTTGTAGAAGCAACTTGGTTTTGGAACGATGCTACATCCATTACCCGGATCTAATAGAGAAACGCATTCTTATTTAAATGAACCAATACTGTGATGTAATGACTTGCGACTCAGGGAAACCTTGTGGTTAGTTTTGAAATAATACCTTGAGTACACGACTTGGATGTTTTCCTACGGGAAGTGCAGCCTTCACCTTTTCTTCCAATTCTTCTTCTACAGCACGTCGTATCTTCTCCAATAACTCCGATTTAGCGTTCTCAACATCCTTTTTCATTGTCAGGTTTAGGTGACCCTACAGGAGCACATGGACCCCAACAACCGGCGTTAAAAATCCGTACAATCGAAATTCAATCAATTTACAATAACTAGTCAAAAGAAATGCCTGCTATTACTTACCATGACAAATGTGACCGTTTGGGCATCATCTTCCAAATTATTGAAAATGTGCAAAATTTCATCAGCGCTCATTCGGCGAAGTGAGCGAGGAGTCAAATCTTTCGGGTTGATTTTTTCTTTCTTGACGAGCCGGCTCCTAATATCCGCTTCTACTCCAGGGAGTAACTGCTCTCGTAAGGCTGCCTGATGTTTGGTCGTCTCATGCTGGTGCTTCGCAAATACTTTCTCCGTCATAAAATCTAAAACATTCATTGAGATCAGAAAGAATTATTACAACTTAATTTCCTATGCTAGTAACAATTAATAGGATCCACAAAGTACTATGTATATGGCAAGAAGGCTTACTATTTTTTCCATCTTTCCCTACTGCACAGTACATTATTGGGTAGACACGGGTGACCGTCACTTTGAGACTTGGGATTACCTCACCACCGGGTTTGACAGATGCCAAGGGATAGTTAACGATATTCTGTAAAACTGGGTCTTCAGAACTAATCCATTCATCGTCACTGTTTTCAATATCTTCAAGCAGAATACGGGTGCTTTCATGTATTTCAGAAGACACATCACCGATATCAATAGGTTCCTTCTCATTGGAGCTGCCACGTTCTGTCGTCACGATGTGAATTTCACTATGTTGCTCAAATACCATCGAATTTTTATCAGGATCTTCCTCAACTTCCAACATAACTCCTCCTATCATAGTAGATTCAATTCTACCCTCAGCAACATTATCCTTATTCTCTTCACTCAGTCTACTCTTCTCATCATTCCTTGAGACATCGGAAACGTCTTCAGAGAAGCCTGAAACGATTTTTCGGGCATCAGCAACCACGTCAGGATCAGTAAGTTTGTCTCTTGCTGCTTCAACTGCCTTACGAGCAATCAAAATATCTCGGCCCCCAGCGGTGGAGAAGTCAGACACAAAAGTTGTAGTCTCCTCTTCCACTTCCTCTTCCCCCTCGTCTTTTTCTTCTCCCTCCCTAGTATCATCAGCCAAGCTAAAGTTGTCATCAATAAGTTTGGCTTTTGCGGCTTCTAACGCCTCATGAGCAACCGTAATTTTCCTACCGCCAGCAGTGGAGAATCCAGACTGAATGTTTGTTGCTTTAACAATCTCGTATTTGAATATCTCAGCTCCACTTGATAAAACTGATTCCCCTCTTCCAATGAAGTCTTCATTTTCTCCAGCGTGGGGATCTGGAAAGAGATGTCTAGTGCTGCGAGGAATGAAGTCCTTTTTATCATAAACATGTTTCGGTTTAGAGACACCAAGGGAGAGACGAAACTGTTCTTTTCTTGCATGAATAATCTCGTCTGTGAGTGTCTTCGCTGCACTTGATGAGATGGATTTCCTTCCGCTATGGAAGTCTGGAACTAAAAATCTAGTCGTAGCGAACTCTTGTTTATCATAAATATGTCTGGGTTTGGATACTTTTGTTGGCTCATCAGCAATCGCAGTTTTGCTGCCGCCAGCAGTGGAGAGGCCAAACTGGCTGATTCTTGCTTTAACAATCGCCGCTCTTAGTCTGTCTGCTCCACTTGTTGATAAGTCTGATTCTGATAAGTCTGATTCTGATAAGTCTGATTCCCCTTCGCCATAGAATCCTTCTTTTTCTCCAGTGAAGTAGCCTGGAACGACTTTTCTAGTATCAGCAGCCAAGTCTTGGTCGTCATCAATAAGTTTGGCTCTCGCAGCGTCTACTGCCCCAGGAGCAATCGTAATTTTCCTGCCGCCAGCAGTGGAGAAGCCAGATACGACATTTTTTGCTTTAGATACCTCTTCCAAGCCTTCTTCTATCAATCTATATCGATCTTCAATCAATTTAGCTTTTGCTGCCTCCAATGCTTTGTCTGACACCACTACTTTTCTTCCGCTGTCGGTAGAAAAGGAAACCGTCGGAGGCTCCGGAGCCGCCCTAGTATCCAGACTTGAGGTGCCATGTTCCAAACTTGATGAATGACCGGCTAGTTTCTTCTTTTCTGCTTCCTGAAGTTCCTGAAAATTCTTTCTAGCAGCTTCCTTCGCCTTGTCACTTATCACGAATAATCTGCTTCTCCTCATGCCTCCTCGGGAATTCCCAACTCCTGAGGAACAGAAGGCAAAGATAATTAGAATTGATGTCTTCTGCCGGAGGGTTTATTAATTGTTGGCTTCGGTGTTCTCAGCCCATAATAAATAGTTGACACTAATAGGTTTTGTACACTAATTCAGATTACCTGATGATGCGTCCAGAACTCTGCTTCCCCCATCTGAACCGGAGGGCATGGCTTGACCATCTGGGGGATCCTTATTCTCCATTTTATCAGTGCTGTCTGACATTGTTGGCTGCTTGTTACTACTTGACCTTCTGAAAATAGAAAGAAATCGAAAACAATATTAGTTAAATCGCTTTGTGAATAAATAAGAGTGGTTGTGCACTACCAAACTAAGTCACAACACAATCGCAGCTGTATATTCTAGTCCACACACAACACACTTAATACTTACTTGATGATTGTGAGGATGGATCAGTTAGTCACACCAGACAATTTCAAATTCGGGTTCTTTACCTTAACTTTCGATTGTCGATGTATAAAACTTTATAAAAATCTATTTACACAAAAGTCAAACCAAAGCTTGTAACGAATGAGCCTCAACACAATTCTCTTGAAGCGAATAAGAGAAATAAAAACTTTACTAGCACTCAACACGTAGAGCCGCAGCACTCTGACTGAGCACCTTCCCTCGCGAAATACCTCCGCACGTGTGAAGAAGTAAGAAGTATTATGCACTAAGTAACTTTATGAGCAACAAGATATTCAGTAGCCGCCTTTCCAATTTGTATAGGGGAGATCTGAGACTAAGGGTATGATTGGGCGACGTGATGAATACGATGTTCTTATTGGTTAAGTCGTTCCCATTTACTGGTGTGATGAGGGAAGTTTGTAGAGGTGGGTAAAGAGGTGCAATGTATTTCTCCGTACACAAGCGAATGGGTTTGGGCTCTAGCTTCTTTAAACTTCAAAGTAGCTAGATTAAAGTTTAATAAGCAATTAATACCATGTTTAACAATTATTTTTTAAAGATGCATTAAGGTATTATCTTGCTAATGAACTAGCTAAAAAAATAAGTCAATTCTTCCTTAAAACTGACCAAGTTTATCCAAACAGGTCAGTCACGCATGTAATGTAAGTATGTAACTAATTAATAACTGTAAACTTTTTGCAGTTAGGCAAATTCTATCGAATATGTCTATCCCTTTAATTTTACTTAATAAAAACACCAAAAACTGAGTTTTAATCAGTCATTACTGTTGTTGCTGGCTAATATCCTATTTGACGCTGATTTTTCTCTAAATATGGTGCCAGTTTTATTAAAGTATGTCATTTAACCCGTTTTAGGTTTCCAGTTAGATTTGACATTTGAAATTTCGTTTTTTTTTTGTATTCTCACTTTCAAATTTCTCGTGTTTCCATAAGGTTTGAAAATTTTGGCAGGATTGACATTTTTTGGATTCAAATCTTTGCTACGGAGACGAAACTACCCAGTGAATCCCCATTGTCAATTGTAGGGTTAGTCATTATTCCTAACGGTCTAAATTTAGCCTCACAAATGTTTACATTTGGCACTGCGGACGTTGCTCGTCAGTTGAAACTCTTTAATAGGTATTAAGTCGGCTTTGACCTTTGACACTCATAATTAGTAAAGCATTAGTCAAACTACAATTCCTTGTGGTACCTGCCTGCAAGTACAGTTAATATTAACTAATTGCTAACAATTTTTATAAATTAAATATTTGCTCTCTAACTACATGCCTAATTCTATACTCAGCTTACTTAATACTTTTAGCAGGCGGGCTCAACAATATGCACTAACTAAACATACGTAAGAATGGTATGTGAATCTTGTATCAGTTGTGCGGTCAGATGGTCAGAGTGAAATCCAGTAGGATAGTGGAGCCCACCAAATTCACGTTTACGGCTCACCTCTACCTTCTTGACGGATCTTCTTACTGCTTTTAAGTACGTAAGTAGGTATACCCCTACCACACAGCACAGCTCTTGTGTATTGTGGTTAGGTACGGAAAAAACAAAGGAGCGGGCAAGAGTCAACGGTCAATTCTGTGCATACAACCAAAACGGATTGTCCGATGCCTTCACCTCTCTCATTCACTCTCATTTTCTCAAGTCAACTGAAAAGAGAAGGTGGAAACGGAGCTCAGTTGCTAGTTGTCGGTTACTGAACTGTTCGGAAAGTGTGCCTATTGAAGTTTACATTTACATCTCATCTCAGTTATCATTTTTAATTCGTCTTCTTTTAGGTTGACAGGGAATGTTTAGTTCCGGTTTATTTCCATTTAATGGGAAGTTAACTCAAACAATTGTATCTTGAACTTTATGTTGTGCCCGTGCCATCTCAAAGATGGAAAAATCCTCGCAGTTTAGTGACTTAAGTTAATTTCATTTGAAGTTAATTTCTTGAGTGAGTAGAGTGAAGTTGAAGAAATAGTTAGCAAGATGGACAGGAAGAAGAAGGAGAAGAAGGAGGAGGAGGGGCAGGGTGATCCTATGGATGCCGTTGTTAGTAAACTACAAAGCGAAATCTTCAACCTGGGGAAGTCAAAGGAGGCGAGTGTTCGCCGCAGTGTCTCAATGGTGGAGAGTCAAATCGATAGGAACACCGAGGAGATGGAAGGTCATATAAAAGAAATAAATGAAAAGCACAGGAAGAATGTTGAGACAAAAATCTCGTACTATGAATCAAAGATCAAGGAGTTGGAGAACCAGCTCCAGGATAGGTGTAACTTGATCGATCAACTCAAGGGTAGACTTGAGGAGTCTCGAACAGCTAAGAAGGAAGCGTTGTTGGAACTGGAGGAGAGCAGGCGACTTCACAACGATCGGATTGAGGAGCTAACGTTGTGTATCAATGAGAGTAAGGATAAGCTAGTCCTGCTCGAAAGGGAACGCGAGCGACGCAAGTCTGAAGCTCACCAGACAACCAGGCTGCAAGCTTTGTTGGAGGAATCCCAGGAGGTGGTCAAGAATTTGGAAGATAAGGTCGCGGAGCTAGAGAACGAACTTACGGATAAGGAGTTCATTATCACTCAACTGGAGTCCGAGAAACTGCGCCTAGAAGCAAGGATGGAGTCACTCGAGGGAAAGGTAACTTACTTACTTGTATTCTTATTAAATCCTTTATAATATATTGAGCACATTATGATCATAATATAGCAATTCGTTAGAGTAGGGGTACAAGCTAACCAGGTTTTTGAAAAGTCGCCAATTAAACGCTTCATATCTGATGATAGTTGACTTTTATGCTTAAAAATTAGTTGAATCACTAGTTTCAATGAATAATTTAGAGAACAAGGAAGCACCTAATTGGTGCAAGTCTTAGCACACCATGAAGGACTTTTTGGATTTGAAACAGGCAGTCTGAATGTAGGACATTTGAAGTTGTGTCTCGGAGATTGACCATTATTAATTTGACTTTATATCTTCATATTCGTCATCATGATTATAGCTAGTTATTGATAGCAATAGGATATTCATTGTAGACTCACTTATCTCGTGCATTAAATTCATGTTTCTTCTTTCCTTGCGGAGTGCTTGATTCGGAACACCATGCCTAGTGTGACAGCGACTAAACATGGAAGCTTGAGCTACTTACGTGATGTGATTGCTGAAATCCCTAAACAATTAGTATGTCTGCTGTAGCGGATTTGGTTTAGTAGCCTATCGACCTAGTATTTTGTGTTTTATGGTTGCGTATCAGATACCCATACCTCCAGTTTAATACTAAATGATATATTACCCACAAACGAGGTTTACAAAAGAAGGCATCGTGCAAAGACATAACAGTTAATGAAGTTCACTTATCAAACATTGTGACTGACCCCGTTGGGTTGACAGTTGACAGTTTTGCATTTCATACATAGGCATTCAGCTTTTGGTAATCCTCTCAAGCGTATAACCCTCCAGCAGTGTTCATAAAAGTTGAATAGAAATGTTGGTTTATGTCTGATGCATACCATTACCGCTAGCACTATACAATATATGCTTTTGGTAGCTGAACCTTTGGGTCTTGGTCACTGCTAACCAACATTTCAAATGCGTTTTTAGTTCTCTTAATGTAAACTCATATTATGAGTGCCTAATTTGTTCAGGTTGTACTTTTTCCCTGTAGTCTTTCAGAGATACAAATCATTTAAAAATTAGGCGTTATTAGTGAACAAAAGGTTTTCATAACCAAAATTGGTCAAGTTTAAGCCGGCTTTGGCGTCAATGGCGTGAGCAAACAAAACAGTAAAGACCAACCAAGTACAAAGTAAGGATTCGTATGAAGTCTCAAATCATAGCCTGTTAGACTCATAGTGGGAACTACATGGTTCATTGAATTTTTGATCCTTCAAATTTTCAGTTGAAAGAACTTAAAGAGAATGTGGAGTAATTTGATTCTAATTTGGGTTTTCTCTATACTTCTTTAATTTACGACACAACTAGCATGCATAATATGTTGTCTTGGTTGAAAGTATAGTCTTGGTATAGCCTCAAACCTCTTGCCACATCTTTAGGAACTCTTTGCATATAGGAGGTAGGGGAAGGTGGAAGAGGAAGCAACTTATTGTAACAAAGCAGGCTGTAATTTGGATGAGATATGATAAAGTGTCGTTGTTTCCATCGCTTAAAGCTAGTACGATTTGCAGTAGTGTGTTAATCAGTAATGTTAAGGAGGAGGATAAAATATATTGTGCCCCCATGATTCTGAATGTCTTAGATATTGCTCGTCATACATGTTCATGTGATCAAAGAACCTGTTGGTATTTACGGTTTGGGTGACTAATTAGATTTTTTGTTTGTGTGATTGCAGAATCAAGCGCTGAATAGCGATCTAGAGAAGTTCATGAACTCTTGTAAGAGCAAAGTAGAAACTGAAGACTCTGTCCGCAAAGTCCTTGAGGACCAGCTATCAAAGATTCAAAAAGAGTGGGACGAAACAAAGCGATTATTGTGCTTAGAGCAGATTCGAACCCAGGACCTTGATAATCAAGTAAGTGAGCTCCACAAACAGGTCGGGATGTCCAAGGTCGATGTCCGCTATCTTACCAGAACCAAAGCCGAAGTTGAGGCTACTCTAGCTAAACAAAAAGAAGCGAATGAGAAACTCCATGAGAAAATCACAACAGCGGAGTCTGATACTTGCACGCTTGGCTCCAAGCTAGCTTCGTTAGAGATCGAATTGCAGTCCCTTAAGAAGGAAATGGATACAAAAAATCAACAAATCGCAAGTTTGAGCAAGACGCAGGATGAGCTAAATGAACAAAAGCAGCAACTTAAAAATGATAATGTAACCCTCAGGAACGACCTTGCAGTTCTACAGGTGAAAGCTCAAGAGAATCACATCCTGAACCAAATCATATCGGATAAAGACGCCATAATTGAGGAGAAAACAGATACGATTGACAAAAAGTCACGAGAGGTCAAGAAACTTAAGAATGGGATCGATGAGTTGAAGACCGTTTTAAAG
>JAQGAP010004372.1:0-10590 GCA_034697805.1 Orchesella bifasciata
TAAAAGTCTCAGTTCCAAGCAACTCTGAAGTTTTATGCATATAGATTTCTTTTCACTTGTCTTTGCCTTAGCACTTTCAACATAGCATTTTTAACTCATCAGTTTTTACCATTTTACTAGTTCAAATTCATATCATACATACAGTTCCACTGCTCAATTTCTCTACAATACATTTGGTCGGTGATGAAAAAAATTACTGTCAGAAACTTATGTTTCTACTGATCTATAAAATGCTCTTGTATATGGCGACGAAACCAATTTACTAATATTGCTGCTTACTTAAAAAAAGCATTTCCATATATAGCTTACTCAGTCAAGAAATATTCCTAATATGGAGACTGAGCATTATGAAGTACTTCCATGTCCATTGTGCCAAGATTTAACAACCTATGTTGCGGTAGAAATATATTAAATGTGAAGGTTGTACATATATGTTATAAGGTACCAAATAATTAAAATTGAGCGTTGCAAATTGAGCAAAATGTTTTGATATAAAAGTTCTACAATCATATTTGATCAGAGTAAGAAATGCGTTGGAGATAACATATTGAAATAGCTCCGACTCACTTGTCTTACTGCGTTATCAATAAAAAAAGTTTTAATAAGCATATAATTTTAGCGATACTATGAAATAAAAGATAACTTTCACTCCCACGTCACAAGTAAACTACTTTTGAAAAACCTGCTTCAATTTCTGCAATTGACCAATCAAAGAAAAAATTGACATCACAACTTGTCCATTTAACCTTTAGTAGAAACCTTGAATGGGAACCTCCGATTATGAGTATGTGAGTAATGGGGAAATTGCTGAACATAACATGTTTACCAATGTTTTTGGGTGCTGCATAATGCATACTATTATACGCTTTGGCAGCAAATGAATTTCAATATTGAAACACATTATAGCTTGCACTAATGATAGGTAAACATAGGGTGCATTTACCACTATATTGTACTGACAAGTGCCATTATTAAATATCGTTGTTTTCTTCTTCCCTAATTCACATTGACGAAGGTATGTCCCAATATAGTTGTCACAAACCCTCCTTTATTTCTTGACAATGAAAAATAAATGATAAAACCAAGCTAGAAAAACGACGTTTTGCCCACGGAACAAACCCATTTATAATCGATTTTGCAGCAGTTGCTGTGGAAAGGATGTACTTTTAGTTTCAGTTGAAGAAATAACGACGCTGCTCATTCACATAAATGAATCTCGTTACTATGTGGCGTAATTCTGTCGCATTTGTTTTCTTAACATTTCTGATTTCACTAATAAATTTTTGGTCTACCCTTGCGAATATTAGGGATAGTTCTAAAACCACTGAAATGTATCCTGTCATAATATCATTTAACTCCACAACCATCTGCTTTACGATTTGGCATAGGAACACCCAGTTTTCCAATTTCCGCCAATTTCAGCCAACTTCCTCCAGACCACACATTTTATCCATTTGTGAATCTGAAACTCGAAAAAATCCGAGAACTTGCTATTGTTGTAATTTACATCTGGTGAAATGGATTTTTAAACTACACAGCTTTTGTCAACATCTTACAAATGACCGTGATTTCAATTTCAATTCACACTTGCTAAAGCAAACGGGAAGTTCAGCTATATTAAGCTGGAAGAAAGCATTCACCAGCAAAATAATTATTTTTGACTGGTATGGGATACCTCAAAATGCACTATTATACACATTTAAACGCTACTCAAGGAAAAGGGACTACTACAACAATCCCCATGGATACGCACCCTTGTTTATGACAAGTAAAACCATTGCAGACGCACTAAACGCGAGTCTAGTAGCCAAAAGCTCGATTCGAAACGCGAACAAATATCCACTAATAATGCCTGCACTTCAAGTATTTGAAACGGCGGGAGTTTCAGTTGCCAAGTTTTGGATAAAATATCGCTATTCAAAGGATGGAAGTGAGTCAGTTCAGCTAGCGAGACTTTTATCTTTAGGATTTAATTTTGGATACTGCGATAATCCCAGTTTGAAAAGGGAAAGGTTTTGGAAAGTTTTTGTTCTTTTGAACGCGTTTGATCTCTACGTTTGGCTGACAATTGTGCTCGTAATCTTTTTCGTAAGTGCTACTATTTACGCGAAAATTGGACACTTTAAAGTAAAATTAAAAGGAAGGTTTCTATTCTTATACATTTTACACGCCGTTGCTTCAACGTTAGTGTCTATTGGTCCCAGCTTTGGTGGCGGTTTGCCCGGTCTTAAGAAATCTGAACTGTTTTTACTGTGGATGCTTGTGTCCATTATATTAGTGCATTTATACTCAGGATCTATTACTAGCTTGTTAATTAGTCCACCAGAAGAAGACTCCATGACAGAAATATCCCAACTAGTTGAAAGAAATTATTCGCTAATTAGAAGCTATCCCATGACAGGAATGCTCGATGCGACTGTAAGAAGTTATTCACGGTGGGGAAAAGGGTACGTGTTTTTACTTGCGTTTGAGTAATTATTTTAAATTATTACATTTAACATTTCATTTATTTTTAGATCTGCGTCTGGGATTATGAAAGACATGAACAATATTAGGATACTCTTAGAGAGACTGGAAAAAAATAAGAACAATCTTGGGAATAGTCTTGCATACACTCCAAAAACAGTTTTTATATACCTTTGGCCTTACGCTTTGGCTGCGATAAATGCGGCAAGTCATATAATCGCTAAAGACGAACCAAATTCGTCTAAGCGGCGGCATTGCTATGTTGGAAAAAGAATCATTAATTCGGGTGAAATGTACTTTGGTTTCACTTCACCAGGAAGTGAAAGTTTGAGGAAAGTTTTTCAGCTAATGTTTGAAACCCATTTGTACTCTTACTGGATGAGTGAAGGCATTAAAATGACATTTGCGAGGAGGGTACAAGATCGATCTAAAATTGTGAGTCCAACACGAATGAAGAATGACCTTGAAAGTACAGTTCGTCCGTTGCAAATGGAAGGGAAAATTTTAATTGTGTTCTTTTTATGGGGAGTTAGTTTGGTGATATGCTTGTTTTCGTTTGGTTATGAAATACTAAGAAGCATGTATATTAAGAAACTTAGACGACTAAAATCCGGGGAGTCTCATATATTGGAATTTGTAGCGTGAATTTAAAAAAAGCTAACATACAATACTTGAAAAAGCATTTTATTTACAATTTTTATTAAAATCCATGTAATCCATCCTCTAAGTTTTTAATGTCTAATGTGCAGTACCAATACACCCAATAAATAAAGGTAATCACGTGTAAAACAATTGTGCTTGAGCGTACCCAATTGGGCGTATTATTTGTTTTTAAAATGACTAAGAAACATACTTGTTATAAATTTATCAATGACATCTATATAACTAGGTTTGAAGTAATACGACAAAAAAATCCAATCACTTTCTTATAGCCTTATTAATAAAATTAAAATTGGGTGTTCTTTCATTGATACCATGTAACATGTAAAATTTTCACTCACAAGGTGGAAAAATCTACTTTTGAAAAACATGTTGGATTAAATAATTTCATCAAACCCAACAGTAATTACTTTCCCATTCAACACTCTAAACTTTTGAGTATCCGTTAAGAAGTGATTGACCCAGCTATTATAAAAGTTGAATACATTCAACATTGTATGATATGCTGTTAAAATTCTTATGTTGTTTGCTTATTATTATTGTATTCTTATAATGCACGAAGAATAGATTTCCCATTTTGAATGCGATTGTATTTTTGTGCTAATGATAAGTAAATGTAGGTTGCAGTTCTCCATTTTCTTAGTATCACTCACAAGTTCAATCTGATATGTATAATAGAACTAATTTTGTTGTCCTTTTAACTCTGATGAGTAGAAAACTATTGTTTGTTTTTCCCAAGCACTTAATGGTTTTCTTTATTTTCGGGTGCTAATAAAACTAAACCAACAAAGTTAGAAAAACGACGTTTTATTCGCGAAAAAAACCCACCTGTACTCGAGTTTGCAGTATGTACTGCAAGTTAGGTTAGCAAGGTTTGTGTAGGTCACGGTTTAATCAGAAAAGCTAAGAAAATTCAACGTTGCTCATTCATGAACTGTGGAGTGATTTCATCTTGTTAGTATGTGGCATCATGCTAGTCCGCTGGTTTTCTCGACAAGTTTAACTTTACTACTAAATCAATTGTATACCTCCGCAAGTTGTGGAGATAGTTCTAACAAAGGGGACGGGTATCCGGCCATAATATCATGGAATGCTACAACCATTTGCTTCACCTTTTGGTCTAACAAATTGCCTAAGATGATCCATAAATTTCAGCCAACATCCTCGAGACTACACATAATGTCCATTAGTAACACTTACACTAAAAAAACCTCGGGAACTTTCCACACATCTTATTTAGTTCAAGTGAAATGGGTTTTCAAATTACACAGTTTTTGTATACATCCTACCAAGGAAGTTGTTTTTAATTTCAATTCCCATATTTTTGAAGAAACTGGGGATTTGGATATAATGAAGGGCAAAAATGAATTTAGCAGTAAATTTATAATATTCGACTTTCTTCGAACAAGACAATCTATATTGAACTACTCATTCCAACGCTATTCAAGGAAAAGGGACTTCCACACCAGTCCCCTTGCATTTGCTCCTATGTTATGATGAGTAAAACCCTTGCCGACGCCCTTAATGCAAGCCTACTAGCCAAAAGCTCTTCTCAAACCACCGGCCAATATCCGTTAATTAATCCGGCCATTCAGGTATTTGAATCCTTGGGAATTTCAGTTGCCAAGTTTTGGAAAAAATATCGCTATTCAGAGGATGGACGTGAGTCAGTCCAACTTGGGAGACTTGTATCTTTAGGATTTAATTTTGGATACTGTGACAATCCAAGTGTAAAACGGGAAAAGTTCTGGAATGTGTTTATTCTTTTGAAAGCATTTGATTTCTACGTTTGGACATCACTTTTAATAGCAATATTTTGTGTAAGTTTAGCTATTTACGTGAAAGCCTGTTCATTTCAACTGAAAATGCATGGTTTCCTATTTTTTACTATCCTACACGCCGTTACATCAGTGCTAGTGTCTGTTGTTGCTCCCAATTTTGGAGGAGGTTTGCCAGGTTTAAAAAAATCGAAACTATTTTTGTTGTGGATGGTAGTGTCAATTATATTGGTTCATAATTACTCGGGCACTATTACCAGCCTACTAATTAGTCCACCAGAAGAGGACTCGATGACGGAACTGTCCCACGTGGTTCAAAGGAATTACTCAATAATATCTTATAGCTATCACCAAAAGGGAATTCTTAATGCGACTGTTAAAAGTTATTCGCGGAAACGAAAAGGGTGAGCATATTTATGTTTTAACATCTTAGTTTATTTCTTAATTACAATATAAAATATTTATTAATTTCCAGGCTTGCAACTCTGAGGGATATGAACAATATTAAAATACTTGTTGAAAAGATGGGGCCAAATTCTGTTTTACAAGACAACTTCGCAAAAACTCTTGCATACACTCCGAAAACAGTCACTTTTTATCTCTGGCCATACACTTTGGCTGCAATTAATTTGGCAAGTGACTTGATTGCTAAAGAACAACCAAATCCTTCCAAACGAAGGTGTTGCTATGTTGGAAAAAGAATAATTAATTCCGGTGAGCTGTACTTTGGTTTTACTTCACCAGGAAGTGAGCGTATGAGGAAAGTTTTCCAAGCCATGTTTGAAACTCATTTATACTCATATTGGATGAGTGAAGGTGTTAAAATGACGTTTGCAACCAGGGTCCAAGATAGATCTAAAGTTGTGAACCCTACAAGAATGAAAAATGACCTTGAGAATTCAGTTCGTTCTTTGCAAATGGAAGGAAAAATGTCTACAGTCTTCTTTTTATGGGGAGTTTGCTTAGTGATCTGCTTACTATCCTTCTTACATGAGGTCTTCTAATGTGACAGTAAGAAACTTCAAAAGCTAATAACCTTAAATTTTACAACATCGGTTTTGTTTCGTGAATTAATTCAATAACGTAGTTAATTAATTTAATTTTACACAACAAAGACTTTTATGTAAACAGCATTGAAAATGTGTTCTGTCAATAATATATTATATGATTTACGTCATGAAATTCAGGCTTCTTTAAGAGACTTAAGACGGGGCAAAAAAAGACGTAAAAGCATAGAGTAAAGTGGACCGCGATGAAATCTGATTGGCTGTTGCCTAGTTTACTCTATGCTTTTACGTCTTTTTTTGCCCCGTCTTAGGTCTCTTAAAGAAGCCTGGTCATGATTTACGGTATTGTGAAATTTCTCCTGTAAAATATTTACGCCTCAGACGGAAGCACTTGTAATTAATAACATTTTTCAGACATGTAAATATAGAAAGTCCATCAAAAATGCAAGCAGCCACATTTATCTAGTGTTGTGTGTACTCATTTCTTGTGTAACAATATTGATTTTAAATCAACCGGCAGTTTGAGATTTCCCAATCTATTGCATTCAACTTAAACGCAAGAACCACACACCCAGTGGTTTGATAACGAGAGGTAAATACAGCTTTCATCTATCTATTTATAGAATCTGAGGAAACGAAGCAAACAGTTTTTACCTAGAATTTCTTAAACAGAGGTTGTCAAAATAAAGTGGGTTTGTTTGATTGAAACCATTATCCTGCAGTATGCAATTTGTAGGCTGGTCATTTTTATCCTTTGTAAACCGTTAATATTGACAATAAAAGCATTGACACTGACATATTCACCCGATTGACGGGCCCTATTAATGTGCAAAGCTGCACGTGTTGGACGATCACGACCAGGTAGGCTTCGTTTCTCTTTCACTTCGTAACGCATTTTTACTTAAAATGGAGAAAGAAAGTGAACCAGGATGAAACGTTTCATCTTGAACGCTGTTTTAACCGCATATGAAATTAGACTGAGCTTAAAATTTTATTTCATTTTTTTGGCGACTTTAAGTTGCTTTGAGACCAATGAGATTCATTTCATAGATTCCTACTCATATCCAGTAGTTATCTCGCATAACTCATCAAACTTCTGTGTCAGTGTTTGGAACAGCAATTCATTTCAATACTCAACTAATTTGCAAACGTCATCGCCAAGATATCATATTAATTTCTGGTGTGGAACTGAGCTGGAAACCCAAGCAGCTTGCAAGTTGGTTTACGTGAAATGGATACTAAACGTTCAAAATTTTTGTGGCAAAACTGAAAATTTACAAGCAAGCTTCGATTTTGATTCTACGGTACCCGCATTACACAATGAAGTTATTATGCCAAAAGTGAAATCTTCGTATTTTAAAACTGAACTAGTAATTTTGGACTTTTACGGAACGCCTCAAATAGCGTTGGATTGGACGTTCAAGAAATTTCCAAGAATGAGAGATTATCATAACGAGCCACTGCCATATGGGCCAATGTACATGGCAAGCAAAATAATTGCAGATGCAGTGAACGCAACACTTATTGCCAGACTTTACGCTGAAGAAAACAATATACCACTGGACAAATTTCCAATTCTCAACCCAACAGTGCAAGTTTTTGATTCTTTTGGAATCCCTCTAAAACTATTTTGGGAAAACCACCGTTTTTCTTCTGATGGAACAGAATCTGTACAGTTATCACGACTAGTCCCTCTAGACTACAATTTTGGTTATTGTGAAATGCCTAGTGTAAAATTTGAAAAGCCTTGGCATATTGGAATTCTTATAAAAGCTTTTGATTTTTATGCGTGGACTGCTCTTCTACTTTCAATGCTTCTTATCACTACCGTTGTAGCTTGGAATAGTGAAAGTTTGCGGATGTGGTTATCAACTTTGCACGCAGTTGTATCAGTTCCTATATCAATTGGACCAAGTTTCGGATCAAGTTTACTTGGCCAACAAAAATCTACTCTGTTAGTTTTGTGGATGCTTGTTTCCATCATTTTAGTTACGTACTATACGGGTTCAATTACCAGCCTCCTCATTAGTCCTCCACAGGAAGATGTAATGACTGATATTTCCCAGGTTGTTGAAAGAAATTACTCCCTGATATCTGATGACTATATACAAGTAGGAATTCTCAATTCAACTGTAAGCAGTTACGCTAATTTAGAGGGGTAAGCTAATACTTCTTGCAAATACAACTTAAGTCATTATATACAACTAAAATCAAATCTAAAAAATCTATGGAAATGTTGTTAATGTAGACTGGATATAATGGGAGATATGAAAAACATCAGGACTCTTGTAGAAGAGATGGGACCATTTTCTATCATACCAAACAGAGGAGATTACATCCGAGCCATCGCATATTCTAGAAAAGCTGTCATAGTTTACATGTGGTCGTATGTGCTTTCAGCTATTAATAACGCTACAGAGATGATTGCTGCGGAACAACCGATTGCCTCAATGCGACGTCATTGTTATATAGGAAAACGACTAATTAATTCTGGTGATGTGTTCTACGGTATTACTCCGCCTGGAAGTACAAGGTTAAAGCATGTATACCAAGCAGTTTTTGAAACTGGTGTGTACAACTATTGGATTCAGGAGGCAATCGAGTTGGGCTATGCAAGAAGGATACAGGATCGAACAAAAGTGTTGAGTCCAACGCAAGTCAGATATGAAGTTGTGAGTACTGTCAGCCCGATACAAACGGAAGGGAAAATTTTAACTGTGTTCTTTTTATATGGGGTTTGTATAGCTGGATGCTTATTTTTCTATAGTCTGGAACTTGTTTTTTTCGGGAAGCGAAGTAATGTGGTGGAAAGATTTGCGATCTTTGAAGGATTTGTTCCATAAATAAATTGCATAAACATTACATTATTCAAAATTTGACAAACTCAGTCAGTTTTATGATATCACTTTAATTTATTTTTTAGTGTCAGAAAAATGTTGTGTAACAAAAAATGTTTTTATGTCTCTATTTTATTCATTTTAGACCATTAAATCATAAGCAGGTTTGCTGTTTGAATGATACTGAAACTTAGCAGATTTATTGGTGTAAATACGTCAACAAAATTACTATATCCAATGTAGCACTTAAGAGCTGGTAGCGATCTGATATACCGCTTGACCCACTTCCTTTTCTCCACCTTGGTAATTTTTGATAATGCTCGTTCTTTCAATTTGTAGACAAACTGTCTGGAGTCTGAGTGAAGTCGAGCTAACATTGTAGTATAGCAAACAAGAAACATTACTGCATCAACGGCACACGTCAGAAACAACACCAATTCTGATGCCGATATTTGTATCCCAAGAGAAATAATCGCGTAGAAACTGAAAATGGTACCACAAGTGAGCAAAAGAAGTGTAACAATTATGAGTTTATCTTGTTGAATAAGATTGTAATAGCGGCTCAAAATCTGAAGCTGTCTGTAGTACTGAAGGCACTTGATGGTGTTTTCAGAGCGTGATGCTTTTAAAAGGTGAGGAAAGTTTTCAACGTAACGACGTAAACAGTAAATTTGTGTCATTGAAAATCCACTCACAAAAAGAGCGAAACCTCCAGATCCATCAATTGCGAACCAAAAAGCGATGAAACAGTAAAATGCCAGTTGCAATCTTGCAGTGATTGGCCAATCTGTATTAATATTGGCACTATGGCATTCTGGAATGGCTAAATAGCCAAAAACAATTGAGTTGCAACGCATATACCACATCAAGAAAATGTATGGAAATGCGATCATTGACGGAGTGCCAATTCCGCATATGAGAAGAAACTTGAACACTTTGGTTCCTTGTTCATTTCTTGGAATTCGCAACTGTTGAACACCTAAAATATAATACAATTAATTTACAGATATTTTAGATTATGAATTGGATTAAATTAGTATATAAAGCTTATTACATTTTTGATGCTGCGTATCGAACCGCACAAAAAGATTGAATAGTTCGATTAAACTTTCCCGTCGTTGAAACACAACCCATTTTGTGAAACAAAATACAAAAATTGCTGATGCACATAAAAGGCTTTCTAATGAAATGACAAGAGGTACATTTCTGCCTTCATGCCATAATTGACACCAAAGAGTCAAAAGGTATAAAATGTAAAGACTGTTTTTTAAATATTCTCGTAGTAACCGCTGCGGAGTACTTAGTTTTAATTGAAAAGTTTTGGATAGTAAAAATGGAGTATTGCCAAAAAATTCTTGCAGACGTAAATGAAACTTAAAGTAATCAATCACGTTTTCATGAATAAGCATCGCTGTTTGAACGGGAAACAAAACAAAAATGGAAAATATTTGAACAATTAAAAAAAACCAGAAACACTGACCACTGATGCTAGTACCTAATCTAAATATATGTAAATGAAATGGGGGAATAGGCACCTGCATTTGGTATCCAACCACACTAGAATAAAACATTTTGTCGATAAAAATATGGATATATACAATATGCTTGTCTCGCCAACGGTTTGCTTGGAAAGCCGTTTGTTTAAGAGAACTGCCATGTATTGTACTGTTTACAGTAATTTCTTTGAAAACTTACGTTGTAATTACAGGTAGACAAACCAAACATTTATTTTGACGAAAAACTGTGTGGCCAATTATAATAACATTTGTATTGTATTGTATTTTTGGGCTTGATGAGCATAACTATAGAGAAGTCAACTCATCAGCGGCGGAATCCAGACAG
>JAQGAP010004373.1:0-10589 GCA_034697805.1 Orchesella bifasciata
TGCTTGCCTTTTTTATGAAAGGAAACAAGACGTCTTGAACGGAAAATTGGGTCATTGATGTTTGACCGGTCGGCTGTGATAAAACTTTAACCCTTTAGCAAAATTTGTCAGCGTACTGCTTTAGATGGAAATAGGTTTTACAGAAAATTTCAAAAATCTACATCATTTCGTTGACTAACAATTAGAAGAATGAGTGAAGTGTCGGATATGTGCATTGGTCTCGACCTCGCCGCTCCACGGGATGGTGAGGATGACAAAAGTCCAGACGACAATTTAAAATTTGAGATTGAATTCGAAGAAAATGAATTAAGTGTTGACTCTAGATTACGTTCCAAAATGGAAGAGTTACGCGCAAAACGTTCTCAATATAAAACGAAGCTCTTCCACCTGGAACAAATTGTGGTTCCTTGAAAGGCTGAAGAGAATCAAAAGTTGTTGAACCGAATTGCAGAACAAGACCGAGAACTAAGTAATACTAATGGTGCCTTTGCAGATGCCCTAAACGAACTTGAAGTGGCTCGAGAATCTTTGCAAAGTGTCAACGAGCAAAATGCTCAGCTTCAAACACAACTTGCGTCTTTGCAAGTACGAAATGAGCAGTTGGAACCGGAAGGTTTCACTTTAAATAAAAGACCTGAGGATCTCCAAAAACGTTTTGACGAGCAATCGAAACAATTGGAAAATCAGCAAAAAATAAGCTTGGAAACAGAATCGGAGTTGAATAGAGTAGAAGTGGAAAGTTCAAAAATTACAGTGAAAAAAATGAACTACATGAAAAGCTGTTGAAATCTGAAAAGTATTTGAGTTATCTCGAGGATGAAAACTGTAAAGGAGGCAGAGCTCGTTGAAAAAGTCGGGGAGATAAATTTAATGAAATTGGAATTCAGAAAACAGATGCTGAGCAACTACGGCGCTATGAACAGGATAATTTGGTGAACCTGAGGCTGAGGATTTAGATGATCAAGAGAATGATAATGCAACCGTCGAAGCGATGGTTGAATCCAGCTCGGATTCTAATACAAATAGCAACCAGGCTTCAAGTTCAAGAATGACGCGCTCAGCGTCTTCCAATTCAACGCGCACGTAGCCTTGGCGATATGAACAAAGAAAGAAACCATTTCCGTGTACATTTGCCAACTGTGGGAACAGCTTTTAGAACCTGGGGAGCCTGAGACTACATGAGAATGCTGCTCATAAGGTCGTTCTTCGTAAAGGGAAGAAAAAAGTAAAACAGAGGTAATACACGTTTTCAACATTATAATTATGTTAAATGGCATAATATTAACGTACCCACGTTTTAACCGAATTTACCACATATTGTCACCCAAATTTACCACATGCTAAATTTGACCACTTCTGTGAATAATTGCCAAGCTTTTTAACCAAAAATTTCCACTTTATTCTCATTGAACCCACTTCTTTATTCTGAAAGCTCCAATCGTCAAAACAATAACATTTACCACAAATTATTAATTTTTACAATACGAAAAACGTTGTTTTACTGCAAAAACAATTTTCTTTCATATAAAGTCTCCATAAAATGATAAAAAAAAGTTGAAAAACAATAAAGTTTTTGTATCATCATTGAACAATAAGGACCTTCTTTGCCTTTTATGGTCGTCGTGGCTTTCGTTTCTCCCCAATAGGAATGAGCTTGGCTTCAGGGCGCACATCGAATTTCGTTTGTTATAGCAAGCCAAAGTTAATGCTTACAAATATTTTTTCTTAAAAGTGGAGCATGTGCATTTAGAGTTTTTCCAGCTTTTGATAGGTATTTCTACATTGATCAAGCGAATAATCCTAGTTTTATGACCTTTAAAGGTTTATCAAGGGTAATTACTGTGCTTTTGTATGAAGTGAACCGTAGAGTGTTTGACTTGTGCAGTTCGGAATTTAACCCTTGACTTAGTTTCAGAAGAGATTGACCATTTAAAAGTAGTTGTTTGAAACCCTTCCCACATAAGTTTGTAGGTTCCATCTGCCTGTTTTTGTGCTAAGGTCTTATAAGCGTGAAGTGCTTAAACAATCTGAAATTTTTTAATTTCATAATTAATCTTATAGTCTATAACGTACGGTTCATCAAATGAAACTGGGACTGTAGACATTTGTTGGCAGAGATGTTGTATTTCACCTAATGACACCACACGTAGACCTAGTTGATTGCGGATGTTGTATTAAACAAATGAAGATTTCTATTTTACACTGGTTCTAATTCTTACTTTCTCAGGTCTGGAAGAATCAATTTTGGTCGTGTAATGCCATTTCCATAGTTGTTTAATTTTCGTTTGTGCTTGCAAATTCAATCCCAGCTTTTCACGTATAGTGACTCGACATTGGCCACAGATTTCATCTGTTATGAAAAATATTTAAGTTTACATTATTACAGCTTGGCAAAGAATGCATCTCATGTCTACATGAACTGAATTTACTGTTCCAGATCCGATGTATGGTCATTAACATCGATATAACATATTTTCCTAATCTATGGGTTAGTTGAGTTTAAAGTGCATTTTTTGGGTAAAATGAAGGTGTGTTCAGCCTTAAAGTGCAAAAATATAGATGTGGTAAAATTCGGTTATCTATATGTGGTATTTCGAGTTTACAGTGGGTCCGTTAAATGTATGCCATGTTAAATATTACAAATAATATTGTTTTATTTAACCACACACGCATGGAATCAAGATCAAATGATGACGGTCTGTTTTATTGTAAATTTTAAAAAAAGTGACGGAAACAAAATTTCAAATCCAATTTCAACAACCTTGAGCTCAACGGGAAAGTAAGCTGTTGTGAAGTTATTTTAAAGCGTTTGAAATTTTTAACTTATACATAATAATTAGTTAGGAATGTTTACTGTTTGGAAATATTACATTAAGTACCACTAAATTTCCTTCGTTTATGATAAAATGTTGTAGCCAATTAATAAGTTTATATTGTTAACTAGTAAAAACTTACAATAACTTAACTCAAACTTAACAATATGCAGAATTTTAATGAACTTTGCTTCACAATTTTCAATCGTTCAAGAGAAATTCTTTAGTTTCCACAGTTTGTCAACAATTACGACAGAACAGAAACGAAGTGTTTGAAATGAGTCAATATTTAACATAAGTGTAAGAAAAAAGGACTTTAGTATAACATATGTACAATTTAAATGAGACAACCTTAAATTCATTTAGTCATGTTGATACATTTATTTAAAATAATGATGATGTTTGTTTGTCAGAGGAGATCCCTGATTTGCGGGGAGAAATTTTATGGAGCAATCCATCTTCTTGTCAATAAAACGAGTAGACAAATCATCGATAAAAGTTTAATTTAAAGGGAGATTAAAATTATTAAATGTCTTATTTCTCGGGGTAACGTAAGAAATTGCTGAATAAGTACAACATTTATAACTGCTTGTGAAAACAAAAAGTGTTGAATAATATGTAAACTTATTAAATACAAAATAGTGTTAGTAGTTACACTCAAATATTTGCCAGCTCTATGAAGATATTGTCTCCAAATTAACTTAAAACGAGTAAAATGCAGTCCACTTCAAAACTTTTGAAGTTTGGAAAAAAGAGGTCAATCACTGCTGATTTACGTGGGATGTCGTCTGTACAATTTTTGTACCTTTGGGTCTGCAATTAACTTTTGCAACTGCAACTGCAATTGACTTTGTCTTAAAATTGTATGTGCAATGTTGGATAGCAGCATTGTTTTTCCCATTCCAGGTGAGTCTGCTATGACGACAACCTTGTCGTTTTTTGAAAGCAAATCACTTTCATTAAAACCATCTTGATTTTCATGTACATATTGTTGCAGATTTTCTACTGATTCAGATGACTTAACCCATTCGTATGAATCATTGTGAAACTTGATCCAATGGACAGGCTGAGTGGTTAGGTTGCAAATCCTTTCAAAGTCTCCGTCGCATTCGAGCAGAATAAGTTGCGCGGTTAACCGACGTTGTGAAATTTGGTTTCCGGAAACGTCCGTCTCTTTTTTCTCAGCAAGGTCAGTTAGTTGTAGCTTGTCGATGCCCTGGACTAAAATTATGTCACCACTATAATTCAGGAAGACCCCTTTTTTCAGACGTTTTCGGCTCTTTAAGCTTCGTTGGACGTAGTATTTGAGCTCTTCAGCAAGTTGATTATTTACAAGTGTTGGCGTTTTGCCATTCGCCAGTTCTACCAAAATACTTCCATCAATGCCACTAACGTCATAGTTCCCAATGGCTTCCGCAAATTCTATCTTATTGCCTTGAAAGAAGACTTCTTTTTTTAGTATTTGTAATTTGAGACCACTTGATAATTCGTCCCAAGTGGTAGATTCTTTTATATCATCCAAATTCATACAAGGATAAAACCGGACACCAAAGTGGTTGCGTAAGGCATCTGTTAAATATGGCATCAAATAACCGTTTAGTTTTAAACGCATTTAGGATATATTGATTTTTCTATTGTTTATAAAGTATATGGTCACTTACCAGCACAGGCTTTTACTCCCTTTTTCTCTAACACGTACAACAAAGAGCTCAGTTTTGCATTGTCGCCGTTACTTCCTCTCCATGCTTCCAATATATCGTAAAAAAGTGATTCATGTGTTGCAGTCATGTTAACGAGTTTGGTTGTAAACTTAAGAACCTGATCCTGAGGAATGTCCAGACCTCTTGCAATGTCTACTAATTTAGACCAGAGAGTTCCAACAAATTTCGAGTTTGTAACTACGTCAGAGACTGCATTAAAAGTGCAAGCTAAAATGCAAACAATACCTTTCTATAGCTTCCTCTTTACTACGCAAAATTTAATGGTTGTTGAAAACCAAAACTATGCATTCTTACGGTCATCTCCAACAACTAAGTTTTCGGATTGTTGAGCAGCTCGCAGTTCTTCTTTTAATCGAGATGCCGGGGAAGGTTCCATGATTTCAGTTCGTCACTGGCAGTTTAGTAATTTTCTTCAGAGTTTATACGCAGATAAGATGATGACACATTCGTCTGAGCTCTATAAAAGTTTGCAAAATTGCGCATGGGTCAATGTAATTGCGAGGAATTTAAAAAAAATTAATCGTTGAACTCGTTCTTTGATACTACGTTTTTTAAACTAAACCAAGTTTCTAAAACAGTGGTTTTTGTTGTGAATATAATACCTAAAAGTAAAAAACGCAAAACTTTGAGACGGAAGTATTGGATATTATACAGTTTGAAAATATAAATATTTAAATGCGTTTGTTCTGTGAAAATTAGATACCTTCAGATTAAGCTGGTGCTTTGTCAATGGTTTGCCAAATGATTATTTTTATTCTAATTGGCAGCGTCAATGGAAAAGCGGAGCGATATATGTATAGTTCAAAACGTTTATGCTTACTTATGGCTTATGACGATGTATCATAATCGGTATACATGCTGATAACAAAATACCAATGCACTTATATAAAAGGTGCGAGTGATCCGGAGGAAATATTGGGTCTTGCATTGCAATTCAATTTTTTAAAACAGTGTTTGAGAAGAAGAAATACGGCAATGGTTTAAGATATATTCCTGCATGTATGCATTCAATAGAAATCGTGGAAAAGAAAGGTCATTAAATTAGAACATCTAATATACAAAACTGCCCGGAGTAACAGTGTAAGCCATTTGAGCAAATGAGTTGTTTAGGCTTCTCAATTATCGAAATGTTTACTTTCAACTTAAAACTACAAATTCTAAATAAGAAAACATTTGTACTAAAAAACAATTATATCTCTACTATTTTCAAAGCTGGAAAAAATTTGCAATGCGGGTTCTATCTATACACTTAGAATCCATGAATACGTTAAAATATCCTGGCACGGAAAGCAGTAAGGAAACACAACAGCAAGCTTTAAAAGGTTTATGCCTTTTCATCATATATTACTAGTATGTATTATATAATTATATGTATTACGGCTGATAAGGATGACATTGATGGATTATGCAAAAGTGGCTTTCAATTGCAAACACTTACATTTGCATGATCGAATACCCAAAAATGTGTAACGATTGAATGTGTACCAGCAGACTTTAGTAAAAATCAAGAAAAAGAAACGAATATATTTGTGCTCACCTTTGGATTGAGTTCCTGGTAATGTGAGTTGTTTTAGTTCAATAACTGAGAATGAGTCTATTTTGCAATCTAAATTTTCGATCAAGTGCAAAAAAGAAAGCGGGATTTAATCAGTAGCTTAAGAAGGGTATATTGATACGAAATTGCGTACTTCTAATTCTGATGATAAAGATAAATACGCAGTTGTAAGTTTTGAGAGGTGATGAGCTTGCGTAGCGTTAAAATGCAAAATTCCATAGGCACAGTTTCTATACGTGCAGGTTGTACTCCTACATATTATATCATATATCTCCAGTTCCAAATACACGCCACCAATTACAGAAAAGCAAATTTTGGTTTCGGACAAAATTCCGCGTGGTTATAGTTTGGTATGCAAAGTTCAGGTAAATATTTGTCAATATTATGATTATAATGAAAAGTGAACTTTGTATTTCGCAATAAAAGTTTTTTCAAAAAGTTTATTGGACAAGTACATGCCGCAGGCATCTCATCCTTATTTACAAACATTTACAAACTTTAACTTAACCGCAAGACTAACTTGCAATGTCTAAATCCGTTGTTAGAGCATTTTGTTGTCGTAGTATTGGGTTCGAGGTAATGTGATATGGTTCTTGGATTTAGGAAAACTCTTGAAGGTACATGGAACCATTAAAAAGCTTTGAAACATCAGCGAACACAAAAAGGAAAGTATGCATGTAAAAATATTGTCGCCTTTTTGCTACAAATGATGTTTCGTGGTAATTAAAAGTCCATCCTAATTTCTTTGAAAAAATGATATGCACATTATTAAGCCGGGTTTATCAGTACAAATGAATCACTCGCTCTTACTTCTTTGTTCGACTGAAAAACATACATCCAAAACTTTAAAATCACGTCATCAAACTACTTATTATCATGATTTTTACATCAGACATACTACATAACTGTGCTTATTATAAATGCTGTATTGGGTTCGTTATAATGATGATATACTTGGTTGTGCAAAATGTTAATTTCAGTTAAAGTGGCTTTAGGTGTAAATATGTACATAATATATTATTGAATTCAATGGGTGTACAATGTTATAATATTGTTTTCCCCAAAACGTGAAAAAATTCCCGTGAATGATGGCAGTTATGGTCAAATAAACCATTCTATCTATCTAATGGTTGTACCTCCAAAAAGTGCAAATTTGTAAAAACTCAAACAGTGTACTTACCTGTAGGTGTGATTATGGGAGAATCGTTGTTTATGCTGAGGTGTTAATAAGGTTGTTGTTCTGAACTCTAAATTAATAAGTGAAGGTAAAAATTGCAATTAAAGCTACAGCATCGTTAATTTTATTTGCATATGCTATTACATGTAGGGGACTGCACATGTGTTCATCTGACTTTTTAGAAGCTGGCTGCTTTTATAATAACTATAAAAGTAATATAAAAGCTTTATTGTGATGTTACCCATAAGTCAACGACGTTGGATTTGTTGATAATGTGAACCGATGATAACGGTTTGACAGATAATATTTTATATGATGATTTGTGTGTAGCGTGCAATGTGATTTGGATGGAGATTATCTACAATGCTGTCAGGTTATGCTTTCACCCATTCGCATGTTCCAAATTATACGTGCCGTATCTGTATGATAAACCGTTTGTTATTTTCGGCGATGGTGAACGTATGACCGTTTGTACGTTTTGGATTTTCCCATTCCTAATAGGTTTATGAGTAACAAAAAACCAAGCAATTTCATACTAATGAGTTTTTATCAAATCAGTATAAAATGCGAAAAAAGACTGAAACGTTAATTTTCTTTGAACATGATGCAAATAAAAAATGATTTTTGCAGCTGATTAAATACAAATTTGCATTTACAAACAAAAATTTCTTAAATAGTTGTTGGTGTTTTCTGCACATAAAATATGTTGCAATACGGTGCTATGTTAGTTGTAAACACGTATGAGAAGTAGAAGCGAGTAAATAAAATCTACGAACCTACCTCTAAGTTTTAAACATGTGCCGACGTTTCCTGTTAATGTTGCCAGCAAAAATGTATTCCGATTTACTAGGATTGTTTGCGCGAGTCCGTTCTCTATTCTACAATGAAATATCAGTATAAAAGTACCTACACACGTACCTGTCATTAATTTAGAAGCTTTGATTGATTTACGAAAAATATTTTAATAACACGCTCACGTCTCAGAAACCAAACTTAAACCAAACTACGTTATAAACTAGAGTTCGAGTTCGACAAACACTAAGCGGTTAATTCTCAAAGGTACTATGATAACTCTATTTTATACAAATAAATTTTGGAGAAGACACAAATTAAAAACTGATAAATATAACAGCATTTCACACAAAAAGAACACAATAAATTTGTTTGAATAGGCCTTTCCATTTTTTGTTAATTGACGAAGAAAGGAAACAGTCAGAATTGACGATAGCAATTATTAATCACACGAATGTAGTAATATGCACTGAATCAGACGGCAGTAGATTAGTTCTATTCTGAAAGGTGATTGAGAAATTGGCGAGTAATGTATAAACACATTTCAATTCAATGATTTGGGATTTTTAGCGGTTCATTTATGATAAGGACTTTATAGTAGCGACAACGCAGTATGTCTTGTATGTTTTATATGAGTAGAGGTACCATGTTTGCATAACTCAGGTGAACAAGCCCTATCAAACTGCGCAATATTTTGGACTCTGATTGATGCGTCACTTTCCACTTTTAACACGTTACACAGATGGGCCAAACAAACTATGGTAAGGTATTCTTGATAAAACGTTGAATTTTATGTAAGGCTGTGGCTCTAAACTGTAAATGCGTTGAAAGACTATACATTTAAGAAAGATAAGCTAACTGCCTAGTTTACGCCATCCACAAAATACATCTCTACTTTTTTCGGCACAAGTAAAACTTTGCCTTGCAAGTTTTATTATTATGCTTACAATCTATGAATACATTAAAAATATGGTGCAGCATACTGGCGCAGACATCAGTACAAAATCACAAAAACAAGCTTAAAAATATTTGCTCATTTCTACTGCATTTATTATGTACTATATCATTATATCAAGGCTGATAATGATGAGTTTCATTTGATTGTACTAGAAAAGAAAGCAAGATTTAATCAGCAGCTTAAGCATTGCATAAGTAGTACACAATTTTATACTTCTGATTCTGATGAGAATGATAAACACACAAATTAACTATTTGCAAATTTTGTCCAAAATAGGAAATAACGGCGCTCAACATAACTGGTAATAATGACTTGCACTCAAACTCAAAATATGGTATGACTTGCAAAAGAGTTCAGTGTTGGAATTTCATCACATTGTAGAGATGTTATATAATAGCGTAATCATGAATTATTTACTGAAGTTTGGAGAATTTCCTGACAAGAACTGATAAAACTTGTGAGTGGAGATTTGATAGTGTGGCCGCCAAATGTCCACAGGATTACTACCACGAATGGCGAAACAAAATGTCGAAGGACCAGGTTCCAAAAGTGAACCAAATTAAATGATACCCACTAACTGACAAAGAAATGACCGGAAAAGACTGAACTAATAATGTCTAACGAAGTAATTCCCCGAATCACTTAACACAGTTAACAGACTTCCCTTATTGCTTAAACAATAATATGGCTAAGGTTTTCACCGTCGCTCCATTAAGGGAAACTCACACTAGACTTCCGAGGAAAGCATCTTCTCACGAAGTGACTAGCGCAAGCTCCAAACCAATACTCAAACTCTAAGGTACATATTGCTCTGCTAGTAGAGCTCACAAAAATACATAGTGTATATACACGAACAACAATCAAAATGTGCATAAGGTACAAATATACGAAATAAAGGAAAGGGAATATGCATATACGTAATTTACATACTAAATTCCATAATCATAATGTTTCCGCGTCCACAGATAGATTAGCTTATTTTGTGTGTAAATGCAAAATGCCTCTACATATAATATCATATGTCCAGTTCCATATACATACAGCCGAATGAAAAACAAATTTTGACTTTGGAGAAAAGTTTGCGTGTTAATTGTCCCGTATGCAAAGGTGAGTTCATGATAAGTCATGATTACAATCGTAATCAAATCTTCTGGGTAAACTCAATCAAAAATTGAGCATTATGAAATTCTAGTTCTAATACAGATTTAAGTTAATCTGATTCGTGATATTTTTAAGCAATAATGAAACAAATGCAGGATGTGACAGAAGAACTGTCAATAGATTGCCTCTGAAAGTTTTAACTGTAACCAATTGTAAAAAAGTTTCATACACTTTGGGGAAAACGAGAAGCCTAAATGCAAATAAATTTTATGAACTGACCTTTAGAGATAGATTGTACTGATCCTTTCCTACTGTCGAATGCCGTCAGCGATGTCTTCAGACGAAATCTTGCCGTTGGTATCACTTTACACTTGTATATTGAATGATAAATGGAGAACCCAAAAGTCGCTCTTCTAATAACTAGGTAATGCTGCAAAAATCTGATCACAATCTGTTTATCAAGTGTTAATAA